>OMKK01025303.1:3765-15803 GCA_900302305.1 Polymixia japonica
CTCTCCTATAAGCTCCCCTATTCCCTTCCATCCTCCCGCCTTCCCCTGTAACCCGCGCCTCTCCGTCGGGTTCCTCCCCTCTCCCCGCTACCCCTACGTCTTCTTCTGTGACGTCCTCTGTTCCCCTCTGACCCCCTGCCTCTCCCTGTGTTCCCAGCTGTCTCTGCGCGTGAAGGCTTTGAAGCGGCAGGTGGATGAGAGCGAGGGAGAGGTGGAGCGTCTCGAGGGGGTCCGCCGGAAGGTTCTCAGGGACCTGGAAGAGCAACAGGAGCTCCAAGAAGCGCTGCAGGCCAAAGTCACGGCGCTGGAGGCAGAACTTAAGTAGGACCAAACTCGTTGTTCAGATGCAATATTGAATTCTAATCAATTTTTAACGCACTTAAGTCACCATATTAGACACGGTGCAATTACAAATTTGTTTATTGGCTTGTACCTCAGAGATACAGGTGTGCATTTCACCAGAGGGCAGGGCCAGCCGGGAACAGTGCACCTGGAGCAGGGGGAGGCTTAGCGTCTTGTCAATCAGACTTTGACAACCACGAGCATTTTGTCTTATTGCCATATCTAGTTATCTAGTTCCACAAATGTTTCTTTTTGATGTGCAAATGCATATGCATTCACACCTTCTGGTCTGACAGTCAGCATATCCAGGACCAGTAATGTACTGTCCACCAGGTGGCACCCTATCATCACTTACTCACTCAGTCAACAAGTCTGCTACACTCTTGCTTGACATGTCTTTGAAATGGTTCAGGCTTGAAACAGCTGTCATGGAAACAGATATTCAATTTAAAAAAAAGAAAGAAAAAAGGAAAAAAACTGTAACGAAGAATTCAACGGACATTGTTCTGTATTCTGACATATGTATTTGTGTCTCCAGGCGTAAGGTTCAGCAGACACGGCGTCCGGCTCTGGGCTCTTCAAACCTCAGCTCCGAGGACGAGGACGGTTTATATGACAACAACAGCATCGCCTCCATTCTCACTGAGAGCCGTCTACAGACCACCAATTGCTAGAGAAGTATAATGGAAAGGAAGACAGAATGTAGTAGTATGAGGAGAAAGGGAGGGCTAAGAAGCGAAATAGTATAATAACAAGAATACTTGTTAATACTTGTTGCAGATGTTTAACAGAGGCTGTCGGAGAGGTGATCGAGACCCTGGGTTGAATGAGGAACTAAGTTGCCAAGCACTACAAAAATTCCCTTGCAGTTGTTCTTTTTAAGAACAGCAGCAACAGTGTAATATAATTTCAAAAGAGAGATTGTCAGGATAATTCATATTGTTTTGGTATCTTTGCCTGTTGTTATGAGTTCTTACTTGGCTCCATTATGTCGAGGATAGGTGTTGCCAGTACACTTGGATATACAGGGTATTGTGTGTGCTTCAACTTGACTTACGCGCTCAAAAAGGCTTTGTACAGTATATAATTACGAATACCACGTTAACAACATTAATATGGCGTGGTTTCCGTTTCATTGCTGTAAGATGTGAGCATATTCGACCAACTGTTCCACTAATCCATGATGTGCCCAATTATACTGCTCTTAAACCAAAACATTTTCTTTATTTGGCACCATTTCTGTTTATTCAACAACCTGTTTACTGTGTCAGGGCATAATACGTTGCATGTCTCACTGTTGTTAGCAGTTCTGTGATGCCTCAGTGTTGGTGTTCTTTGCATATCTGAGGACGTTTGTGTTTTTGTTTTTTTTGTTTTTTACCCTTTGACTGTGACAATGGTGGGCCATTTTGAACTGAGCCTATATTTTTTTAAACTGTTCTAGCCACGCATACCCAATATTCACGACAATCAGATATACAGTAGCACCACGTATCCTTAGAGATGAATATCCTGCTGTATGGTCCATTATATTTTATTTGTGTCTGTATTAGTTCGTGAGCATGTTTTCCCTAAAAAGCCTTAAAAATGTAGCTACTTTTGTTTTCAGTTGATGTGCTTGCTACAGTTGGTGTTATCTCTCGTATGCTGCTGCAATGATTCCAATAGTGTTTGTTTCTGTGCGTGCCACTGCTTGGATTCAGCTTGAAACTACATTCCTATTGGAAGAATCATTCATTTAGATTAGAAGCTGTTTTACATTTTTCCTTGTTGCACCTGCCTTTTTGTCAATGTTAAATAATAATCTTTAAATGAGTTTGATGATATTACCTTTAAACATGTCGCTTTTAAAATGTGTTTGAGTAAGTGTTTGCGTATACTGTAAAATTAAAAAGTTCTTATTCAGTTGCTATTAACATTTGATATGGGGTGCAAAGCTTTGTAAGCTTTTCCAAAAATTTTCACACAGATATTTCAAATAAATTTTGAACCCTGTGAATAACCAAAACGGTATGTTATATTTTTATTGCACATTTTCCTGTTAGTACTCTGTAACTTTGTATTGTCATCATAAATACACCCTTACATTGTGATATTTCAGCACTGCTGAGTGGGCCTTAATAGAGCTGGTGGAGCCAGTTCCCTGTATTATAGCTGATTGTTATTAATATGTTTTGTTTTTACAGAATTGCACAACGTTGATAAGAAAAGTACTGTACAAATAATGACATACTTCATTGATCCCCGTAGGAAACTCCTCTTTTCGCTTGGCCCTTCCAAAGAGAGGTCGGAGAGCACAGAGCAGTGTTCCTGGAACTGGTAGGGTTTCAGTGTTTTGCTCATAAACACTTAAGCAGGTGGGATCGCTGACACAGGAACTTGAACCCGGGTCATCCGGTTGAAGGACAGTCGCTCTCACCACTAAACAAACCTGTCACCCCCAAATGTAGTTGTTATTAATATTATTGTTATTATTATTGAACTATACAAAAAGACTACTCTGATGGGCCCAGTACACATGAAAAGAATTTGTATTAAGGTGTTCACTTTAAAACTGGCTCCTATTACCTAATGTGTGGTAGCCACGTGTATCACCAGCGTGGCATTACATTGTGCCTGTCTGTCTGCCTGTCTGTTTGCCTGTCTGCCTGCCTGTCTGCCTGCCTGCCTGCCCGCCTGCCTGTCTGTCTGTCTTTTAGGACTCACCTCTTTGGGAAGGATGCCAGTCAGTGGCAGACCCAACCCCTGTCCAGGAACATTGCTTGCTTTTACGCTATACCGATTAAATCTTTCATCTGCTTTTCACCCTATTATATCTGCTATTGCGCCACCTCTTGGGATACAACCGCTCTATATCGTAATTTCCCAAAGAACCAAAATGGAAGCGAGTACTGAAATAAGATGATGTTCCCAATGATCGTCTATATATAAGAATCATCATGTGGCCAATGTCACAAAGACCTGAAGGTGTGTTGTTTGTAAGGAGATGTTTACCATTGCAAACTCAATAACTATATATCGAATGAAGTTCAAGGATCCGCTAAATCCAATTGTTACAGTCAGCTGCCTCAGAAAAAGGCCTGATATTAAGAATGAGTGATACGAAGATTTGATTATATTCTAATGTCCTCCCTTTAAATCTATGTTCTCTATCCGTGCTGCTTGTCTGAGAGAGCCTGAGAATGCAGTCAGTGGTGTGGGTTTCCCTCCTCAGAGACTGAGAGCCTTTAATCCCTGTTAGTTTACTGTAATTACTGGAGACATCAGGCTATTATCATGAGTCTATCTCCTCCTCATCCAGCTTCCTCTCCGTGCTCCTTGGTTCACCTTGTCTCCTGTCCACCACTGATTAGCACCTCCCTTATGTCTGCGTTTTCCTCAACCTTCCTCAACCTCAACCTTCCAACTTTCCTCTGCTTTCTGAAATACAGAACTACAACTTCCTATATCCATCAATAGGTTTTCTGATATGATACCCACAACTTTGCAATTTGCTTTACTATTGCTGTTTGCTTACCCTTCTGTGTAAAATGAAAACAGATGAATTTGATTTTAATTTCCATGAGCCAAAAAGGATTGCTGTGTGTCTGATTACGTCCAGATATGTAGGCTAGTTCAATGCATGCAATCAAAAACCAGCGTTTTCTTTGGATGTTTGATAGTAATGTACTTTGCTGTACCATGTCATATAATTAGCTGTGCACACAAAGGATTCGGATTTCGGGATGAAAAACAAATCTAAGGCTTGTGAGAAAATAAATGGATACGTTTGAGAATCCAACTTGGGCGACCGCCATCGTAATTAGTGTTTTTCAAAAGCGTCTTGATGTCATCAGCTCATGTGCTATCACTCACTGTTCTTAAACTTTAAACCATTTAAAATTTACAAGGAAGAAAGAGTCTGTCAGTTATAAGAAGCACACAAGTTAGTGTCATTTGTTATATGTTAATAGAAAGATAACGTCTTATCTTAACAAAGGAAATCAAAAGATGGCAACCGTAACATCTTAGATACCCTGACCAACAATTTAGACAAGTGGCCTTTTGGACGTAGAACAAATATTACATAATGACATTGCCACACGTTCATGGCATTCAACCACTACACTGGAAAATGTATGGGTTGAAAAAAATGCACATTACTGTAAACCACCAGGCTAGACAAGCTACTAATCTGAGCCCAAGGCATGTTTACTTAGAGTAGGGCTTTTTCCTTTAGAATTTTATGACATTGTTACTGTGGGAGTAATAATTGCATGAGTTACAGTACACAAAAAGCAAAATTACTCTGCTTAATACACTCATTGTGTTGCAGTAATGTGTACAAAGTGACTATTTTATTCCGGTGTCCTGGATAAAAACGGCTCCCAAAGCCTCAGAGACAAATATGGCTGAGACTAAAATGTGATATAGAATTACGTGGTGACAGTTGGTGACAGAATATTATGATATAATATGTTCAAGTTCAAGTTCAATCTTTTTGGGGTTCGGAATTGGGAATTAGGTTCTGCTCTTTCTGAGGTTGTGACCTCTCCTTTCACACAACGCAGCTATACGCCTCCCTGCAAATCAACTCGCAGGAAAACATCTTGTCACATAACTACATTTGTGCTTTGAGGTTTAGTTCTTTACATATAATTGTAGTGATCCCAAAGTAATTATGATTACTTGCTTTCATAGACTGCCAACTGTTGGCTATTGGGATTTTATACGCCTGTCAGAGGTTTTGATAACCACATTGAACTCATTGCCTTCATTCCCTCCTCGTTCCCAAGATCCTAAGTGTCTCAGTGTCTCAACTTTCATCAGATTGATTCCTTAAGCAAAAAATGAATGACAAGTTTTATTCTTACAGCTTCATTCTGTCAAATAAGCACAGTAGGACATCTATAGGTCTCTGTGCTAAAACCTTACATCACATTGAGTGCCATATGCCACCAAAGGTAAAGGAGTTAAGCCATATGTCAAACAGGTAAGTGTGGCAACATACAGGCCCGCTTCTAAACCTCACAGAAGCACCTGACAAGACCGTTATCAAACAAGTATATCCTCTTTGCTGTCCTGGTTGAGAATTAGCTACAGAGCAGTAGTGAGGACTAAGTTCTCGATGCTGTCGTGTTTCCTGGCATTTTAATGGAAAATTAGCAAAAGATAGCACAGCCTTTATTTAAAACAAGACAGAGAGAGAGAAGTATATGGGATCAATCTGGAAGAAGATCAAACAAGCTACAGAGAACAAAATGCCCTGGCTTAATACTCACATAAAATACCTGCCAGATGACCGGGTCAACTATGAGGTCAGACCAGAGATTTAATTATACAATCATTTTAGCCACGTTTGTTTTGGGGTCAACTCGTCATGCCCATCCTTGTAGAATCCTGAAGAATAGGACATTGGCTGTTATGAATATGGAAATTATGGAATTTATGCAAGTCTATGCCCGTGATTTATAGTATGTGATATGGGTGCCATTCTATGCCATTCTAAAATAAAGTATAAATAAATAGCCTAAAATAAACAAACTAAACTAAATTTTAGTTTGTTCACAAGCATTAGATTTTTTTTTTTTTTTTACAAACTCTATTACCTAAAATAAACACCAAGGCTAATATTTTACGAGTGGCTCTATTCATTAGATAGACTCCCAGTCTGTGCAACATTCCAACGTTGCAAAGTCCTAAGCCTCCATTATGTTTCCCCACACTATGATTGATGGTTTTGGACATTCCGCTCAAGTGAGGAAGACGCGTCAGGGCGCACAGGTAGGAGACCTAAACATTCACCGTGAGGCAACGTGGAAAGACACAAAGAAAGACCGAGGGGAGGTAAAAGAAGACCTCTAGTTGTCTCCACCCGTGTGTTTTCGACTCGAGGGAAGTTGGAGAAGCATAGGCTACGTTTGGACGTAGCTGATATTGATGCTTGCAGTTTTTGACACATCTTCTGATCTTTTCTGCTCTTTGTTCCCCCGAGAAGATGAGCGGTGGTGTTACGCGGACTTTGCGCGGCGAGGATGAGGGCGAGAACTTCAAAAACACTGTGAGTGAAGTGATGCGTTCAAATGAACACGTTTAATAATTGTTTAAGTGTCTAACTAACTGTAGGAGGGTAGGTTGTGTTCTTACCTGTGATGGAATAGTAAATAAAAAGGCGAGTAGCCTAAACTATGACGTTCTGTTGACAATGGCCGTATAAACCCTACGTTTATCACAAAGTAGCATCAGTTAATGTTATATTTTTCTTGAAAAGACCCTATTTTTATGCAACTGATATCAATCTGATAAACTGCTAATTATTTTGAATCTATATCATAAAGAGATGTAAGCCTATTACCAACCTATGTATTATTTTAACTGTGAAAGGGATTGTTAAAAACATTTAGCTACTTCAGAAATAAAAAAGGTTTAGGTGTTTCCAAACATCCCGAATTCTCACAAATGGTTTCTAAAAGATATAGTACAAACTTGCCTACTGTTGTATATGTTATTGTATTAAAATTCTAAAACATTTTACAAAATACACAAAAAGGTTATTGAAAGCCAGTTAGGAGGCTACTGTATGTATCAGTTTAAGATGAAAACCCGTTTAAGGGGATTTCATGGCACAAGAGGTTGTCACTCATGTTTATCATTAACTTAATCTCAGACATGGCAGAGGACCAGTTTAACTGGACACTTTCACTGGAACTTTAACCTGCCTTCCCCTCCCCCCAGGACACGTGAAATGTAAAAGCAAACAACAATCCACCCATCCAAGTCATTTAGCCTGCTCTTTTATCCAGTATTAAAATGTGAAGTATTCTGTCCATAGGGAGAGGACAGGTTTCCAATAAAACTCTACTTGGTTCAAGATAAGCTATATTTTTAAGTATATATATTTAAGTGGAGTCTTACTTCAAGATATTGTCACTTGAAATTTCACAGGAATCTATGATGGGTTATGATGTCTTTGAATTGCAGACAAGCTAAGGCTAGTCAGGCCAACTGATTGTACGTTTACACTTACAGGCTGCTGAATGAGTACCTGAGAAGGACGTTACTGTCATGTTGGAATTTAAAGCAGCGTGTTTCATGCCAGAAAGAACTTAGTTTACCTAGTTTAATGAGTGGCAGGAAACACCTGTTTTGTTTCAAGTATTTTGTTTTTGTTTTTTACTGAAGGCCAGGTGTGCAGTACGATGTACAGTATGTGTTTATGAGCATACCTAATGCTCCATGTCTAGCTTCCATTTAGACATACTGGTCAATATTCTTTCAACCAAATAATGTTTCCCCAAGACAATATATCTTATAAATAAATTAAGTTTTATGCTTCTATAGCATTTTGCTGCTTAAGTCCTGGGTGATAGTGCTTTGACCAGACAACGTTAGCAATATTTCCTGCTCCACTCATGAGCGTGACCTAGTTTGTCTTAACAAAATCATCTGCTCTTTCACAGCTTGTTGCATGGTGTTGTTGTATGTACCTGGTTGACTATTTAAGTAACAAACTTCAAATGGTTGGTTGACTAAAGGGTAACTTGTTATCAGAACTTTAATGTCTTAAGTCATTCAGTTATTCAGTGCTGCTTTCTACCATAATGTCATCATAATGTGTCGGGACAGTGGCATGAATGAACAAATAAACTGTTTATAAAACGTCTGGCAAGCCCAGGAGAAATACTTAGTCCTGCCCAAGCTTACATAGACTTGTTGCCTAGGTGTCTCTGGCCCTGGCTCCAGGTTTAAAGGCAGCCAGCTAAGCTTGCCAGACTGAATAAATGATTACAACAATACTCAGCTTTGGGCTGAAGTGCTTAGGTCATAGTTTATGATCGTCCATCCAGCGATCTTAGGCATCCTCTTGAGGATGATGTTTATCCTGTCTGCTCAGTTCAAGGTTAGACCTGTTAAAGTGTTATATGCATTGATGATATTTATGGTATTGTTTTGGGTATTGAGTTCGGGTTTGTACTTGTATTAGTACTATTGTACAAATTGTACTATACACTTCTATCACAACCCCACCTATCACAACCATCTGAGAAAGTGTTGACAACATTTTCTTGTGTAGGTCACAAAGGAACATTTTCTCTTTGTTTCAAACAGGACTGCATTGCTTTCCTATTGACAGTGAGTTGTGTAATCACATAGTAAACATTAGACAACCTTTTCCCATCCTGTTCTGCAAACCCTGTGGATGATATTCCCTCAAGGGTAGTTGCGGCCTCATGCTTTTGCAAATATAAGGGACTGAAGTTTTTCTATTGTTGACTGGCAAGTTGACATTTATTTTGATGGATGTGTTCTCACACGGCGTGAGAACGTATGGCGTAGAACAATCATTCAAGAGTGGTGCCCAGATATTATTAGACTAGCCTAGCTGTATTGTTACATGTGTTAGTGGCACACTATATACTGTAAATATATACACACTATATATGTAAAGGAGATCCCCTTTCAGACTGATGTGTATGTTACACTGGTCTTGTTAAAAGTTATGCGTGTTTAGTTCATACAGGAAGAAAAGGATAATAAGTGCACTCAAAGCAAGTCATAATATACGCATCTGCATATCTGGAAAACCAGCTCCATGTGCTTAAACTGAAACAAGGCCTAAACAGAAACAAACACACAAGCAGACAAACATGCGAGGTTTAGCATCATACATTGGCAGTCTAACGTACATATATGGGTCACACTGACCAAATACAAATACAAAATACAAATACAAAATACAGAACTAGAAGGTCTTTAATTTGTTAGCGTGCCAAGATTCAAGGCAGTGTTAGCATCAGGAAGGTATCAACATTCATAAGTAGACCGGTTATGCACACACACACACACACACACACACACACGCAACCAAGTGACATTTGACTTTTGTTTGCACAGCCCTGTTTGCACTACACACCTCATCATGCCAGTGACTGTTACATAAAGACGGTTCATTAATCTGTGTTGTGTAACTCACACCACACATTCCTCCCTGAGCTGCTACCCACTGTCACCATGTGGAGAGGAAATAAAGCCTTTCTCCGCTCCAGAGTTATATTTACCAGTGAATCATTGTCCTGAGGGAGTTATTTATAACATTTGCATATTGTTGAGAGTACACTGCATTTAAGATGCACTTAAGTACGAGTTGAGTGGAAACTGTGTTTCTTGTAAAACTTGTTTTACTGTAAGCTAGAAAGTAAATATGAAAATAAAATAGTTTGCCAGCATCCAGCAACTACCTACTATGAACAATCCCTTCTAGACAAACATTATTCCTGAGTGTCAAACTGTTCAATTCATATTCTATATTAACAAAGTCTTTGGGTGCCCAGAACTACTGTATGTGTTATCTAATTAATAAAAACGTCCAATGACCTTCCAAAGAAGTCATTTTCTTCATTGTGTACGTGGACTTGCAGTGACCTTCTAGTCCTGTAGGAGTCACCTACATGGATCGGTATCTGGATCTGAGTGGAGAATAGTCTGGAGCTGAAAGGGTTGGGCTGCTGTTGGCGCCTCACCCAACCATGTAAGGCAAGCAAGCCCTGTCTTCCCACACTTAGTCACTCACACCCACTGTCTCGGTCACAGCGCTCCGATCATCATTAGGAAGAGTCACAGACAACTTATACTGCCCAGGTAAATGTTGATCCTCGGTGAGATACTGGGGTGGGTTAGGATTTGGGTCTGTAGGTTGTGTAGGGTGTGATGGTACTTGGTGGTTGGAGTCTTGGTTTTTGTGGTTGTAGTCTGTTTTGAAGAGCTAATCGTTTGTCTCAGTGATTCAGTGTTTAGTTGTGTCTCCGTAGAGACCTTGTCATACAGAAACTGCAGCGGCTTGTATACCAGTATGACCACATGGGGGGATGTTGCATTTAACCCGTTTTTTAGAACGTTTCATTCATTTATGCTGTCAAAGGTTTGGTATTGAAGATGAACATCATTGTTTTGTTCTACTGTGTTTACTTGAAACAGAGCACGTTACAGAAAAAATTGCCATTGTGTTTGTTAGGTAGAGAATAACCTTGAAACCGATTTAACCGCTTCCCATTTGCCAGCGTTGTGACATGTTAAAGTAATTGTTATCAAATTGTATTGACACGGTGATACGTACTGTACTCATGTGGCAGACGAACGTTTATAATTAACATTTGACACTCAGTGTCATTGAGATTGACAAAGTCTGGGACAAGACTTAATAAACAATCAAATAGAAACAATCTTAGTTGAAGTGCTTTTTGACCTCTCCTATCATTTATATAGCTTCTGTAATCTGTTAGATCCCTTATTATTATTATGCTTTATAGAGGAAATTAATCCATAACAGTATTGCTCAGTTATAAACCTACTCAGTGGTTTGGCTGCCTTGTTATGATTGATGAAAGTCACACTTTGCTGTGAACTCTGTTGGTTTTCTGTATGGGACTTAAGATGTTGATGCATATCGGCACTTTGCATGCAAATGATTTACATCTTTCCATTAACATAGATGGGCATGCAAATTAAAATATTACTTAAAGTTTTCTACATCTTTAAATCTTATTGTCTCCTAGTAGCACTGTAAGAAATGTTGTATTCGTAATATTCAACAGCATCTTTTGAATTATTATCTTGTGTCCAGACTCATCTACAGTAGTTCCGTACAGTACAGTAGAGTACAGTACAGTACAGTAGTTCATTATATTACAATACAGTACAGTAGTTATGGTACAGGGGACATGATGTAATAACAGTGATGTCACCTCCAAATCAGTAAACAGTATTCATGGAGGACTTTATAGCTCAATAACTTGGATTGGTTGTATTGGTATTGATTTTGGGTGGTCACTTACGGTATGGAAATGCTGTAGGAGCTGGCGATCAGGGAAAGGTGGTGATGTCACCTCCAAATCAATAAACATTGATTTGACCTTGCTTTGTATTTTTTTACCTGCTGCCAGTGTGATCAAGTGGTCCTTGATGACATTAATGATCTGCTCTGCTCTACTCTACTCTATTCTACTCTACTCTGCTCTGCTCTGCTCTACTCTACTTTGCTCTGCTCTACTCTATTCTACTCTACTCTGCTCTACTCTGCTCTGCTCTACTCTACTCTATTCTACTCTGCTCTGCTCTACTCTACTCTACTCTGCTCTACTCTGCTCTGCTCTACTCTGCTCTACTCTGCTCTACTCTACTCTATTCTACTCTGCTCTGCTCTACTCTGCTCTACTCTGCTCTACTCTACTCTGCTCTACTCTACTCTACTCTACTCTGCTCTGCTCTGCTCTACTCTACTCTGCTCTGCTCTACTCTATTCTACTCTGCTCTACTCTACTCTGCTCTACTCTACTCTACTCTACTCTGCTCTGCTCTGCTCTACTCTATTCTACTCTACTCTGCTCTGCTCTGCTCTACTCTACTCTACTCTACTCTACTCTGCTCTGCTCTGCTCTACTCTGCTCTGCTCTGTTCTACTCTATTCTGCTCTGTTCTACTCTACTCTACTCTGCTCTACTCTGCTCTGCTCTGTTCTACTCTATTCTGCTCTGTTCTACTCTACTCTGCTCTGCTCTGTTCTACTCTGCTCTGCTCTGTTCTGTTCTACTCTACTCTACTCTGCTCTGTTCTGCTCTGTTCTGCTCTACTCTGTTCTATTCTACTCTACTCTACTCTATTCTACTCCATTCTACTCTACTCTACTTTTACTCTAGTGTAGACAAGCATTACAAATATTT
>OMKK01025320.1:5521-40798 GCA_900302305.1 Polymixia japonica
TCACCTAATTTGGGTAAAGATATCTCCTAATCTCCTAATTTGGGGGTATCTCCTAATTTGGGTAAAGATATCTCCTAATCTCTTAATTTGGGTAAAGCTATCTCCTAATTGGTGAATGAGTTGTATGAGGAAATGGAAGGAGATATAGAAAATTCTACGTTTTTGCTTTGAACCAGTTCCTACTCTAAACACAACCACTACCTGTCTTGTGTTTTTGTGTTGGGCGATCTGACTGGTAATCATGTAACAAACATGGTTCTGGTCAATTCTAAAGGGTAGAAGAATTACCTTTTATCTTAGATCCGTCCGACTCTTGACCTCTAAAAGTCCTCCCACAGCTAAGTGCAAGCGATAATTAACGCAGATTCATCCACCTCATTCAGCAGCAGCAGCAGTAGCAGCAGCAGTTCAACGCCAACTCCCAGTCAGTCATCCACCCTCATCTATCTGCTTTCTGTAATATGTTAAAATCAAATAAGAAGTCAAATTACCACATTGTATTGAAAGATATAGTATAACAGTGATTATCTGAAAGCTTCCCCTCTCTCTCTGTCTCTGCCGCAGTGCTGTTTCCCTCTATTATCTGGTCTTTGTGTTGCTTTGATGGCCAGAAATACTGCTTCTTTTGGTTTGTTATTGTAGTTCACCTTACAGATAGCACATTTAATAAATAATAAAACTTTTACATTTTGCAGTAGTGGGCCACCTATTGCACACCTTTTAAGCAGGTGTCATTTTGAAATCTTTTTGTTCTCACTTGTAGGCCTACCTGCCTTGGGGCTCAAAAATCATAAACACAGTTTTCCAATTATATGCCCTAATAAGTGTTGTTGTTGTTTATGAGGATACGGTATAAATAAGAGGCTCCCTTCCTCCACTCCAAAAGTACAGTTAGACATTTAAAATGATCTGTTGCTTTCTCTTTTCTTTTCTTTTCTGTACTAAGTGTGGAGTCTGGGGACAAGTTTGACATCTTGTCAGGGGAGCAACACTCATCAATAACTAGTTGTAACAGTGCTGTAATTTTGATACAGCACTTGGTAGTTGTTAGGCTCTTCTCTTCCTACCATAAATTATTGTATACCGACATCTGCTGGCACGAAAGACAATTGCACTGTTTTATTTCCAATGACTTGTTTTGCGAGCGAAACTGTTGTCTAACCTACTTTCTGTTGAGAAAAGGGTAAGTAAGCTTTCAGATCATTTGAGTTTGCTATTGTCGGTTGTAGTTATCCTAGTAATTTTGTAGTAATTTAGTTAATTTAGCAACAGCATTGCTTTTGATGGGTTGGTTAAACCTTGCTAACACATGCTAAAGCTAACAGAGCTAGCTAACAGCTAACATACCTAGTTAGTCAGTCCAGCAGAAACCATTTAGCTAGCAACGCTAGATCCAGGGTTAACTTCATCACTTTTCTGACTGCTGGCATTGTGTTTAATTCATAATAACGATGTGCAAAAGCCCAAGTCTTCATGAATTCTCTCCGTTCAACTAAAGCCAAGGTCGCCAAACAGTGAAATAGCTTTGTTAGATTAATTTGATAGTAACTTGGGATCAACCAAGGCCAAGGTGACTATCATGCTGTGATGATGGTCATTGTGGTTTATAGTCTGAAAAGTGCCAACATACAATCTAAACGAGAAGAAAGTAGGCTAACCGTAGCATGTGAACCAGAATGTAAGTCATTTTCCACCGTCTTAAAATCACAGGCCACATTTTTGCAGGTTACGTTAACTCAAACAACTTTTGCAATTTATTTTCAAGAAATTAAATTTAGCCTCCACCAATTTGAATCCTGCCCTGAGCTTATTTTGAGCTTATGCATTTTTAATTTGAGCTGTCAAATCCTTTTGGGGGAAAATGGGGGAGCAGCATCTACTTGACTCAGGAGGTACTAGACAGCTGCTAAACCTGCGGCTGTGATCTCTGTCTCTACAGTGCTGGATGCTGCAGATCAAACAGAAGATCACACAGGATGGATTCCAGTGGGAAGCCCTCAACAGCGCAAGTTGTCGTATTAGCTACCAGCTCAGCCCTGACTGCAGTGTTTTATTCAATTTACAAGAGGAGGGCTACAACAGTTACCAGATTAAAGGTCAACCACATGCCAGACAATCCTGTTCTGTCATTTAAACTCAGTAGAGTGTGTATAATGTATTTATTGCAAATGTGCTTAACCGGTTCTGTTTCAACTGCTGATTTTAAATGTTGTTTTCACAGGAAGCCACAAAGGTATCCATTGATCAAGATTTGAAAAACATCCTGTCTGAAACTCCTGGAAGATGCATCCCATATGCTGTGATAGAAGGTGTGTTAGGCTTATTTATAGCCTAAATCAAGTTACTGCACCCTGGTTTGTATTAATGTTTTGGCAATAGTAAACTAGTGAGTTTTATGGCACAATTGATAAATAGCATGAGCTAACCTGTACTGCTTTAGCCTATCGTTCCATTCGTGATAACTAGATATTGTAGACATTTTTGACATGTCGTGTTCACTGTGTACTATAGGTGTTGTCAGGTCTGTGAAGGAAACTCTCAACAGCCAGTTTGTTGATAATTGCAAAGGTGTCATTGAAAGGCTAACCTTGAAGGAGAAGAAGATGGTGTGGAATCGCACCACTCATCTCTGGTAAGTTAAAATGACTTATATAAATTAAATAGATAAAGGGTAGACTGCTTATCCTTAAAACAGTAGGGCTTTTTTATTCTGAGCTGGTGTATTGAAGCATAACCTACTATAGTCTAACAGTAAGTAATGTGTAATTTCAATGAACAATAGGAATGACACAGAGAAGGTCATCCACCAGCGCACCAACACAGTTCCATTTGACCTTGCGTGCCACGATGAAGCAGTTTCAGCCACGGTGCGGGTTATACGTCCACTAGACTCTGCAGAGCTGGACCTGGAGACCACTTATGAGAACTTCCACCCCACAGTCCAGTCCCTGTCCAATGTTATCGGCCACTTCATCAGCGGCGAGCGACCCAAAGGCATCCACGAGACTGAGGAGATGCTGCGGCTGGGGGAGAGCGTCACAGGCGTAGGAGAACTGGTCCTGGACAACAACCTAGTCAAGCTCCAACCACCTAAGCAGGGCTTCCACTACTTCCTCAGCCGGCTGCAGTACGAGTCTCTGCTGAGGAAGCAGGAAAACGCTGTCAGAATATGGAGGGTCCTCACTGTGGTGTTGGGTGTAGCTGCATGTTCCATGCTCTTCTTCATACTGTGGAAGCGGTATGCACACCACAGAAAGAGGAGGAAGGACAAGAGCATGTTGGACGAGTTCAAGGAGCAGCAGAGGAAACGAATGCGTGAACTCAACGTAGAGGAGGGCAGTGTGTCCCCCAGCTCCTGCACTGTCTGCCTGAGCCGGGAACGCTCCTGTGTTTTTCTAGAGTGTGGCCACGTGTGTGCCTGTGCCCAGTGCTATCTGGCCCTGCCAGAGCCAAAGAAATGCCCCATCTGCAGGGCAAATATAGACAGGGTGGTGCCACTTTACAACAGCTAATGTAAACATTGGTGGACACAGGAAATGTACTTTGCCATCTCTACGGATGGGATAAACTTGAAATGTCGGGATTTAAAAATAGTTTTTCTCAAAAGAAAAGAAAGATATTTGTCAAAAATGTCTATATAAGTTGTTTCATTTCAATGTCAAGACCTACTGGTAGATTTAGGTATAATTTAAGGCACACATAATACATTTTGGATTTTGTTTTTTTTTGGGGGGGGGGATAACATACATAGATGTTGGCAAATATTGATCATGGAAATATTGTCATATTAGTCTTGATTTTAGTTATTGAATTTGACTTGCAAAAGTTACAGGGAGTCTGCTTTGTATGGTCTCAGCCTTTTTATAGCACTTTTTTGGGACATTGACATACTCTTTTAAGTTGGAATTGGACTTTTTGAAATTATATGAGGTGTGTTGTGGTGCAGCAGAGGAGGTAAAATCAAGATTGCAGTTCAAACTAAATTTGGCATTTATTTTCAGGTTTAAAGGAGAGTTTAGTTTAGTTTAAAAAACCTTAAACCAAGGATGTACTGTACAAGCTTGTTTCTCTACCCATTCCATCGTTTTGCAGAGAGAGAAAGAGTGCTAAGCCTGCCTATTCTTTTTGTGCTTTTCATGTGGGTGCCAGTTATTGTGTATGCTCTACCAGGTCTCTGGACTGTCAGCTGCAGCAGAGGGAGCCCATGGCAGTACAGGATGACCCCATCCAAGAGTACCTCCCTGGAGCCAACCCCTGGCCCAGTGCAGACACTCCTTTCTGTATGTTGTTGCTGAAGCATTGTCACGTCTGCTGGGAAATATATTCTGTACCTGATTTGTTGAGAACATAGCTACATGTTATAGCCTCTATTGCCTGTTTCTCAATGAAACATCATTAAAGACAAATGGAATGTAGGACAATTTCCTGGGGGTGGTATAACATGAGTCACTTTGAAAAGTAAATGTAAAGTCACTTTGTGTAAATAAAGAGAGAAAGATCAAATTAGTCATAGTTTTGTTCAGTAGTTAATGGATGAAGGCTGCTACTGCCAGGAGAGGGGGATGTCTGCCTTGTTGAAAACCCAGAAAGCACAAATGTAGACAAACATTTGTGATAAGCCTATCAAAGCTGAATCTGGCTTCACCCAACTTGGTGGGCAAATGGAATCATGAGTGGATAGAGATACTATGAGAGTAGATTGCCATGGCTCTGAGGAAAATAGGTTTGTATGCTCATTTCAAGTATGTTTTGAGTGAACGTTTTATTTTATAAGGTTAAAACGTACTTTGCAAAAAATAGAACCAAAAGTGTGCATAGACCGCAAGGTCCCCTTCAGATGTGATGAGTATGGAGCAAGCAAAGCAACAGATGACCACATTTCATTTGTAAAAACTGAAATGGCCTGCATCTGCTATATCCGAATATTTATTCGGATTCGAATATTGAACGTTTGTTTGATTTATTTGGTGGAGGCTACTTATTAATAAAATACCAGTAGCATCACTACCTTTTTACTTTTTCTGCTGTTACTTGTATCTTGCTCACACATAAGCAAAATATAACGGCGATGTTGTGGAACACAAGGTAACTTGACTGGTAAGCGAGCAAATCAATAAATATTCCAATAAATAAAAGAGATGTTTGCATATGGTTTTAGCTACGCTGCTTTACGAATTTCTCATGTTTTAAATGGTAGATAGCCTGTTGGCCTCATAATGAGCCATTTAAATTGAAAGCAAGCATCAAAGGGTGAGTCGTATTCAACTGGTTGCAGAAAGGTACAGCTCTTGCAGCTTGTTTTACATGGCGCTCATATTGTGTCTGTTATCTGTTTTCGCATAACTGATTACACTACTTTGTATTAAAGCTGTATCAAAACGTTGCTACAGGTGAAAAATATTAGCTGCGTAGTATTATCAGCAATCTTGCGTTCAAGAAGTTTGCCCAATGTTAACTCCAAACCAAAATCCGTCTCTATCAAGGCTATCGATTATTGACCATTTTGAGAAGATTTGAGGTGTTGCATTTCAAAGAGGATGTGTCTCATTACGGAGGAAAGGGCAACGAAGGACATCGATGTCCATCTCCTGTCGCCAGCAGGAGGCAAACAGCCTCTTTGGTCCTGCTCACAATAAAAGACCGGACACAGTGGCAGAAGTAAATAAGGTGAGATTTGCTTTCTACCTGCCAAATGCCTGTGTGCCTATGCACGCCCATGCGTGGGTAATGGACATAATGTGATGCTACCCAGGCAAAGCCCTTTACCGAGCTAGATTGCAGTGAGCAGTGAAAATACTCCAAACATCAGCCTATAGTCACATAACCGCTGTTTCTAATTATTTTCTACAGTTGTCATTGAAGATGACAGCATAGACTATGTATTGAACAACACCACGGAAACACATAAAGGCTGTAGACGGAAGGCCACTGAGTTAACAATAACTTGTACTGCTGCTGTACTGAAAAGCAAAGTTATAAAGGATGTATAGAATTTTATTGATCAATTTCTGTCAAATTAATTGGGAATATACATACAGTAAATGACAGCGATCTAAGATACCCCCCATTTGTATTATAGTTGCTGAGCACTATTTTACTTTTTTCACAGTTCATTAAGTTTTGTATAGCCTACGCAGTCTATAGTAAAGAAAGATGAAACAAATTATTTTTGAAGAAGTGAAGGAAAATGTTTATATTTCTTCTGCGTTGCCATTTAAAATTGCTCTACACTTTGTTGTTGAAATGTGCTGTACAAATAAACTTGCCTTACACGATTTTTGTATAATTTCAACCTATAGTTAAAATGAGCAGCGGCGGGTCCCTGTGTGCTCGTCGCAGTCAGCACGTATCAGTGCGTGTGCGTGTGCGTGTGCGTGTGCAGCCAACGGCCCGCCCTGCAACCTCATGATGCACGAATGCACATTCAGGTGAAGGCTGTCAATCAAATCACGGGGCACATTGACAACTCGGAGAAAATGGCTACTTAAATCTTGCGCTGGCAAACTAGAGATTCTGTTGCAGTGTGTTGCAGAATCAGGTGAATTGGGATTCAGTTTATAGATTATGTAATTATGTTATGTCTCCTATAGCCTATACCAAACCTCTCAGAAACTGCCAGTTGCAATCTTTGTCGTCTTTCATTGTAACCAACCTTTTGAATTTACATCATAACAAATATTCAATGTCATGTCATGTTGAACATTATTTCTGAATGCTTCCCCTAGTATTATAAAGTAAAATTGTATCTATTTTTTTTTGGTGGATCAAATCAAGTACCAGTGACTTGTGTGACTGAGCTAACATCAACCATCTTCATGTTGCATCTCCTCACTCACTACTGTACAGAATCTGAGATGTAAAAAGCAGAGTTAATAAAATATGCAGAAATCGTTTACTTCTCTTCATTTTCTCAGTGTGACCTAACCATACACCTGTGAATCTAATAAACAGCAAAGCAGCAGAACATCAAAGTTCATGTAAAGAAGGCTATTTGTATTTTCAAATGATCCCTCTCCCATATTGTTTCAGAAAACCTCAGCTGTATTATTTAACATGACCTTGGTATTCAGAGGCTAGTTCACAGTCACCTGTGTTAATGTAGCTTTACAAAGGTTTCTGTAGCAGCCTGCTGGGAAACCCAGATGTCATACTGGAGGCACCCCATAGTCCCCTCACTGCTTGATGTTTTCATGACACTAAAAGCCACATCATCACCATGTTGGTACAAGGCTTAGGAGTCATCCTTAGCTATCCATACACACACATACTTGTCAACATTGCTGCTGATCTGAAATACCTTCCATATTCCATAACACACCTCCCCAATGTAAATTATGATTGCTTCCTAATTTCACTCTGATGTTAACATGTCAGAGATTTGCATTAATTTATTCTGTCGTGGTATCACCGTCAAAGATGAGTCATCTTCCCATCTCCCATGATAAATAAGGGATGTGTGTAAATGAAAATAATAGCGAATATTAGTGAATAAAGATATACATTGTGCCCGGAATATGAACAATGATACCAAAAATATGAACAATGATAGCAACAGCACATGCTTCAACCCTCAGTTATGCATTAACAAGCAAACTGCTCTTTCGCATTGAGTCGAAACATGAAAGCAGCAGCTCCAGTTCGACACCATGGAAACCCATGAGCTCCAATTTACTCCTGCAGAGCTTTTATCTGCGGGGACTGTTGCTGGGCTGATACTGGGTGAACCATCAAAGACATCCTCTCTATTATCCACCACTTAGGAGGTTGAATTTCAATGCCTCTTGAGGACTAGGCAGGAACTGCATGATGAATGCTACAGGCCTTGGAATACACCTGTAGAAGGGATAGTTACCATACCACATTCAATCTACTGTACTTCCACCATGCACTGATATTGATTTTAAAGGTGCTATCTGTAATATGTTAAACTCAAATAAAACGTCAATGTACCACATTGCATCCTACGGTACACAGATATAATGGTGATCTTCTGAACGCTTCTCCTCTCTCTCTGTTTTGATTGTGCCTCTGTGCTGGTTCCCTCTACTTTCTGGTCTTTGTTTTGCTTTGACGGCCCTCAGCCTGCACAAGCCTGAACACTGTGCTTCTTGTTTTGGTTTGTTAGTGTAGTTCACCTCACTAACGCTCGAGTGCCGATACAGATAGCACTTCTAAATCTTCAGCACTAGAATACAATTACAGTGTTTCTACAAACAAAGAGTGTATACTGTGCAGCACTCACTGTACACTGCTCCTTGCATTGTCTAATGTCAAGGATTCATCTGAAAAAGTAAATTTAATAAAATATTCTCTCTAGTTTACACTCGGTCAAACCACTGAGAATTTGTGTATTTTTCTGATTTATTTATTTTCTGGTATATGGTGCAATGGTAGCTGCACAGCAGGTACCACTGGGTTGGGTTAAGTTCCTTGCTCAAGCGCACATGACACATCTTCATGGCTAATCTTAGCAGAAAGTTCACAGTATGGCACTTGACACAGAAAATAATCTTTTTAACTGTTATGACTAACTAATTAACTGTTATTAATTCAACAATTAACAGGCCCAGGAGGCATTACACTTTCAAACATTTAACTACAAATAGTGAAATGAAATAGCTGGTCTTTCTAAATTGCGCCATCTACTGCCGGGCATAGGAAATGCATTTATTTAATTCATTTATTTTATCCCCCCCGGCAATTCGCACCCTGCTGGTACACTTCATGGACTTTTGGAACTTGTTAGTTCTTACTATCCTCCATAAGCCAGAGTATATCTCCACATACTGAGCTGTTGGGTTTGAGATGGTTTAATCTATTTCATCTGCTCAAACATACAGTGGACACAGGCTGCTGATTATAGTTATTATAGTATAATCAGAAATGGGTGAACATAGCTCAGTGATTCCAATCTGCAGTGTATTGCTTTAGTGAGGGGAAATGCATTAATTCAAAGACTAGATGTATGATTAACAATTCCATACCATTATCTCTGCACGTCTTGCAACAGGACGGGCATTAGTGAGTTCTATAGTACCATAATCCAGATCCTAATCTAGACCCATAAATCCATAAATCAATCATATTGTATTTAATTATTAATGTCATTCGTGTTTGTTAAATTCTCTTATCCAGTAGATTGGCTAGTCAATAAAGAGGATGTCCAAGAGGGACGTACTGTAGTAGCTAGAGCATAATAAGATGACTTGCTTCACTTAGTGTTTAATTTTATTTAAATGTTGATGTTAGCTGGCTAATCCATTGGACTGATTCTCCAACTGGATTGACCTCTTTAAGGAGTTAATTCCCTATTAAAGAGATGTTCTTCCCAGCTGAAAGGACAAATTAACTAAAACACACCTTCTTCAAGACAGACTACCTCTCTCTAAAAGCTCAACACCCAAGGGAACACAGCTCTCCTGGTTCGTAATTACACTATACAACTGTGCTATGTAAAGACAGTGGCATCTGGGGGAAATATGGCAATTAATGTTTTTTTTTTACTGAAAGGATGCATGCAATAACATTAACACATCCTAGATACTTCTCAACAAAAGCCATAAGAATAGGTTGATGATAAACTAATATATGTGTTAAAGTGGCAATCTCGAAGATCTTTGAAGATTTTCATTTAAATTAATGTCTGTTCAGTCACTATCTATCGTCGAATGAGGTAACACAAAGAACCGGGTGTCTGTGACAACTTTCTCGCCTAGGGTGACCAGGTGTCCCGTTTTATGCTGAACTACACAGCATTTTTATCCCTTGTCCCGCATCCCACATATTGAGATGATGTCCTGTATTTTGATTGGCTCTAGTTTTCAAAAGACAAACCACAGGACAGACGCTTTTCTAAAATCTGGCTTTTATCCAATGGCTGTGAAGAAAGCAGGGGAGGCTGTCATCATGGGGCTGTGTTTCATGTCAATCGAACTGCGCACACGTGGAGGTTAACCTGTCACTGTCTTTGTTGTCTACGCTACGCCCAACAGAGAAAATTGCGACTCGCAATTTGTATATATGTAAGAGAGTCTAAATAGATAGACATTATATCAAAATGTTAGACTAACTCTATGGATTGGTAACGTGTCCCACATTGTCCCACACAAACATACTCTCTGTCCTACATTTGGTTTGTTGGGATCTGGTCACCTATTCCCGCCATGCATTCAAATCACAAGCGGCGCAGTTAGTTAAACACACCTGCAATTACCGCTTCTCGCCATAGGTGCCGCCAAAGAGAACTAAACAGAGATCTTAGAGATTGCCACTTTAAGTCCATTTTTTAGTTATTTTTGCCTTTACCTTGAAAACAGTTCCCATTGCAGTTACTGCAAACTCGAGACAAGATTCTTTTTTATAGATTCCTGAAGACCTGCCCTCTGGACTGGTGTTGACGTCAACTTGGGACGTCCTGACACCAGTCGGCATTTTAGAGCATTTCCCACATGTACACCAAACAGAGACGTCCTGCTGTAATCTTTGTTGCTGTTTTGTCCACTCTCATATTCCAAATCAGATTCGGGCTCGGACATGTAGGATTTGAGAAGTTGCCAATTTCCAATCAAGAACGAAATTATATGTTACTTAGTTGGTTTACAGTTTACTTTCACTTTCCACACCGGCAAGAGGATGTTGGCCAATTAAAAGAAAGTGGGCTTTTAGGGAGGGGGGTCTTAAAGAGACAGGAGCTAATACGTCTTGTTTCAAGCCAGAGGCTGAAGAGGGGCTGCATAAAGGGCCAGTATAAGATAAATAAGGACTTTTTTGAACTGTGAATCATGCAAAGCTACTCAAGTTGAGTCCCAGGATGAACATAAAGAGCTGGAAATGAGCAAAATATGATCCCTTTAAACTGTTATGCTATAGCAGGCTGCATTAATAGGCCTTCAAACCGCCATTCTGTAGCCTACAAAGGGAGTACAAGCAGCTACAATAAACCTACAATAAATGTTGGAGGATGTTCCTTACTAAAAAACAAGCTGAACGGTAACGTGAAAAACACAATAATGCTGAATATGGTTGTGTAAGTGAAATGAGTTCTCGCCATGTTATTAAGAATAGTAAGGTGTATTCTGCCTATAATAATATGCCATTTTCTATCAATTTTTATGATAACCTTATGATTTACCTTAAAATGAGTCTCTTCTATGTCTTAACTGTGTGGTTACCATATCCCCACCAAGCAGCATGGCTAACCTGGTACTGCAGTACAGCAACCAAGCTGCATGGCCCAGTGGAGTCACAGTGGAGCCACAGAGTAACAGAGTAACAGTCATATTTTATTCAGAGTAGCTATGGTGAAATACGGCCTTCCGGGCTCCACTTAGATGCTCCACTTAGAGCCCTTCACAGTCACATTGTTTTGCGAGCATCTGTGCATGTGCAGACACATACACATTTATGATAAGTGAGTCATTCAGATTTGACATTGTGTTTATATTGTTTTTCCACTGCCAAAGAAGTTCAGCAACATTCCATAAAAGGAACCTTTCAGAACATCTGTAATTTCTGAGATAGGTTCTTTTTTCTTTTTCCATTGTACTTCAAGACCCACAAAGATTGGGAAAAGCATTGGGGAAAAAAGGGACAGTTACACTACTTAAGTAATTTTGCCTGTGACACTTTGCACTGTAAACAACAAAGTTTAATTATACTACCTGAGGGTTCCTGGTAGTCAGGTTTTGTAGCTCCTCCTGAGCTCCACCAATATACTGTAATTCTGAGAACTATATGCAGAACTACTCCGTTGGTAATGGAAACACTTGTAAAATCTGTGAGTGGTGTGGCTTGCATCATCATGTTTCAACATTGGAAAAGGGCCATTACAGGATGTGTAGATACAATAGTGGGTTGATTTCTATAACTGGGCACTGAACTCTCCACAATGGCAGTAGGAGGCTTTGTTCAAGCCACTTGCCTCTACAGTAGTTGGTGAGTAGAATATAACTCACTTTTTCCTCACCAGATTTCCCTAGCGTGTCTAGGGATTTGATTTGGTAATCTCCAACCTGCACCTTATTATCGTTAAATTACTGTAAATTACTGCCTCAATAATGCTAAAGGTTTTCACAATAGTTGTAACAAGTGAAAGTGGGGCTTTTGCTTGGTGCTGGGGTGTACGGGGAATTCACGGACTTTTCCAGGATCAGAGGGATCAGTGTGGGATAACGAGTGGGTAATGGACTTTACATTTGTGTATCCTGACGATTACAGTTGTAAACAGTCAAGCAAATATAACCTTTTAGGAGGGTAATGTGTATTGACAGCATTCAGGAACTGCTTCACACTTAATTTGATATTGATTATTTCTGTGCTGAGTTGATAGCATAAAGGATGTATGCAGTATACCCACATTCAGCCTGAAATCCAATACAGTTACACAAGTTACAATAGAGTGGCTGTGAATCATTGCTTGACTCTATGGAGGCTTAGAATCCCATTATAATTGGATTTTTTCTTTCTTTTTCTAATTTGACACAAATAAATTATAGGGTGTACAAATCAGGTTCAAAGGCGTAATATATTTTCTTTTATATAGCTAAATTAAAGGTGTAAAGAGTAGGATTTGTCGGTTGCAGTTTGTAAACACAACATTCAAATTTGGCCCCTCCTCCCCGGCTCAATGATAGTCATGTTTTCATCATCCTACTACATAGGAGAGCCTGGTTTCTATCAAGCCCCCAGGAAGTCTGCCGGGCTTTGAAGCCAATTTGACATTAGTGGCCAAACTGTGGAATTACACCCTCACGTGATGCACTGGGCCCAAAAAGACTTTTTCCCATAGACATTACATCGCGAAAGAGATGTCAGTAAATCAGCGGATACATTTTTTTGAGCGTCACAACCCCCGCGAAATGACTTGTTTCACGATCCATTTGGTCCGATAATATTTGGAAAGTCTAGAAGAGCCGCATCCCGTTGAAGTTAAGGGCTAACGCTTGAAGGGCTAACGCTAGTGCGGCACTCTATGGGCCCAACAATCCCGTAATATTTTCTCAACAAAAGAAGCTGTCTTGATTTTGCATCATTAGTTTATTAGAACACATTTATCTTCAGAATAACAAGCAATAACCTCATTTCGAATAAGGATTTTAACATTTCTTTACTTCAAGGCAAATTGCAAAGTTGCGGAAGATGCTATAATGAAAATCGTTTTTTTACCGGCCCGAATGTCCGGAGGGAATTACATTTTCCGGCCTTTGTCATAAGAGAATGGTAAAAACCAGCAGTTTGCCTGCCTAACACGACCCCTAAGGGCAGAGTCTCTGCAGATACAGACACCGCTAAATACTTCTAGTGGTTCAAGTGATGATTGAGAGGGATTCTTTTTGTATGAGAGAAACATGATGTTATCACACATAGAGCTGGAATTAGAAATTAATTTGGAACTAGTACTTTCTATAAAGTCCACTACTTGATCATTTTTGTAAAGCTTAAAAATCTTCTCATGATCCTAACCTTTTGTCTGTGACATAAACGTAGGTATGCAGAGCACATGCATACATCTCTAGTGTGAAAGAAGCCAAGGAAGTGGTCAGAAGATGCCCAATATGTACCAAACAGCTAATCACAGCTGGCCTGAAATAAACCAATTATAACTCAGACTTGCAGGGCAATAAAAACAATTATTTTCAATATCTAAAAATGAGAGACTTCTGAGTAACAACGTAATTAATGAGGTGTTATATTACAGCCGTGTATGTAGTTGGACTGTCAGCATTAACTATCCATTTGCTCTAGCTGTAGTTCACCTTGTCGTATTTGTCAAAGTTGTTGAACCCTGAGTATTTCTCCTCTGAAGCAGGGTTGAGGATGGTCATTATATGGCGACACGTTCAAGCCGAGATTTGCTAAGCTTCAGTCTAAATCTCTCCTCTCTCTCAATCCATGACACACAATGTACAAGCAGTACATGGACATGCTCATCTCATGTAATGGGGTGTCAGCAAGCATTAACCGTCCATGTGAGCATTGCTGCTACACAATCCTGCAACCAGTGAGCAAGCCAGCAATACGCCATGATGTGTTGTTTTAATTACAATCAAGCTACCTTGGACTGCAATCATTTTGACACTGCAGCCATAGCAACCAGTTTCAATTCAAACTCAAATTAGAGGTTTTCCTCTTCCAGATGAGGACCAAGGCGAGGATTACTTATAACAGCAGCCTGTCCCCGGCCTGTCACTGACTGGTGTGTAGAGGGAAGACTTGTGACCGCTGTCCTTGTGTATGCCTGTCTATTCCCCAGACTCCAAACCTAACCCCGTAGACATCCTTGGTAAAAACGTGGGTAAAGATCCTGCAGTTGCTATGGAGACCTTTCTAATTGCAAAAGCCAAACCATTTCAGACAACAACAAGATCAGAATTATGTTATGGACCTTACTGTGCTTCTCCTTTTGAATATTGAGCTAAAGTCAATCATTAAAGTATCGTTACTAGGTTACTAGGTTACTAAGGTTATTGCTGCTTTTTTTTTTATATCTCTGCATTACTTTTACTCTATGAGTTATAGTTATGCTGTGTATTAATTATCAATGAATTGCCACAAAATAGTGATACGCACTCTGCACCATTGCATAATGTATAGTTATTGCAGTTATTAAATTGCAGTTAGAGTTATTTTCCCGATGTACAGATTCCCTGCAGACATCAGTAGCCTTTGATTAAAACAGGCACTATTGTCAATAAGCTGAAAAAAGTCAAGTTTTCATTTTACATACAGTACGGGTGTCATATTAGCCATATAGCTTCTGGCAGTGTGTTACAGAGACAGTAGCCTAGCAACAACACACGTCAAAAGATCTCATTAGATCATTTGCAGGACACTATGTACGGCCAAAATGGAAAGGTGTGGTATGTCTGCAGCTGCATGAACATCTACAGTATATAAAACCACGATTCTATAATAAATTGGCAGATAATTTAATTTATGCCAATTTCTGGAGAACCACGTCTCCCACAGAACCCCTTCTAACAACGCCAAAGGCCTTTTTTGGCAAATGAGGGGTGGATATGGAAAATAGAGAGGCATCTTAAGTCCCTCCGCTCAGCCTTTATAGGTCTGTTGCTCTTCAAAGCAGGGTGCAATAACAGAAGGTGTTGCAGTTTTGTTTGATCTCTGAAGCAGGGTTGAACATGTTCATCATCTGGCCCCACTTTAATGAGCAATCATTTACCTCGACCGCAGGCTGCCCTCTGTCCCTCTCTCTCTCTCTCTCCTTCCATCCCATCTTAACTGCCCATAATCCCCGTCTCTCCTCACGCTCACTCCAGATATTACATGCATGCTGTACATGTACATGCCTTACCATGTTGGTGGTCGTACTGTTGGCCATTAGGATTGTTGGACATAATTATCTCTTTATGTTTCAGACCTGCTCTGTCTCTTTTTGTTGGTAATGAGACACGGGCTGTGAATCTCAGGGAAAAAAACCACACCAGATGCAGTTGCTGTTACCTTGACACCACATCAATCATTTACTAAGGACATAAGTGTCTCACCAAAGGACCTGTTAGAGCAAGCAATATCCGTCTCAAATCATTATAAATAGCTACTTTCTCAAAACGCAGGGCAACATCTACTAGCTATAAAAAGTATAACTTTTTGGAAATAATTTGCTGTGGTTGGACAATAATACTTTTAGAACCTAGACTTTTGATGTGGAAAGATTTTATTACATGCACCTGCAGAGCTGGCCATAGCATTGACATTTATAAATGCATACCAGAAACTTTCAACAGCCTCAAACAGTCAACACTCATTTTAAGACACAAAGCAACTTGAAAGTTACTGTACTATATAATCGACCCCAATACATGAAAAATACAACTCATCACAATTACAGCTGCACTTACCATAGCAATTACAGCACTAAAATATTACTGTATGACATCGATCTCTCATTTCAGAGAGCAAAATGCTGCAAAATTGGTCCAAAGTGTGGCGATCCACTTTTGAAACATCATAACATGAACACTTGTTCTCATGCAGGAGGATGGATGCAACCCAGCCTGAGTGAAATTATATACCTGAGTAAAACAACACAAACATAATGAGGAAAAGAATAGGCAAAATACTGGAACATGCATGAACAGAAAAAAAAACAGTAAGGAGAAAGAAAGAAAGAAAGAAAGAAAGAAAGAAAGAAAGAAAGAAAGAAAGAAAGAAAGAAAGGTGGCTATATTTAAGTAAAAGTAAATTGCCTATGTAACTACCGAAGTTAATAAATTGACAATTAAGGAAACATAAAACAGAAATAGATTAAATAAATTACAAGAGAAACAGACATCCACCTATTGTATGAACTTTTAAACCATGGTTAGGCACTTGTGGCAGATGAGTTGTGAGAGTGACAGGACTAGAGGCGTCGTTTTCTTATTCATGGAGTAGGAGAGTTGACAACTACCCATGTTCCTCAAGTCTGTTTACTGCCTCTGACTTAAACCCACACTGAACCTTGATCAGTACCTTTACTCTGACGTACACAGTGGAAAAAAAACCCAAATAAAGATTCAGTACAGTCCCAGGCGCATTCGTGGCAATGGCGTATAGTTCTGACTACGAGAGGAGGGTTGTGAGAGGTGAGTGAAATTTGCAGCTAAGGTCTTAAGATTTATAGTTAAACTTTGTATTTATATTATTTTAAATTTCAGAATCAGAACTTCTACCTCGTTTTATCAATTGGATACTATTCACTTAATAACATAACGTAATTTGTAGAAAATATGTTTTTCCAATTGCCGTGCAATGTGACAGTTTGATAGCACACAGGTTTAGAGGAGTTAACTGACCAACTGATCACCTCTCACCCCCTCGACGGTAAAGAAATCACCAAGCAACCAAAAATGAACATGCTAGTAGATTACACATCCATAGCCTGTCATGACATTAGCCATGCTTACATTTGCATATTTTACTGTCTCTGCTGTCAACATACTGCAAAATGACAAGAATTTAACATTGTAATGCTAACAGAGTGGTAGCATTGCTTGCAAGTTAGCTATACCCCAGATGGCATTCTCACATTACTTATTTTTTCACAATACAATACATTCAGAGAATGCTGTGAAGATCACTAAAAACGCCATATGTGTAACAAATATGATGAAACGGTGTTCTGATGGAATTGTTTTGCAAAGTCCCGTCCAGAACCAGACATCAATATGATGAAAACATGACATTTTATTTTCTGTTGTAAATGTTGATGGCCAGTGGTCCAGCATGCTAGCTATTTAACACTGACATTGTTCCAAATTAAAATCTCTGGCACAGCTCTGATCAGATCCCACGAGGAATCTAGCTACATTATGTGGCACCATCAAGGTAATAACGTCAGCCTGCGATATGCCCTGAAGTGTATCACGTGAAAAGAAGAATAGACTAATTACACAATGCTCACAAATGCGACAACAAAATTGAACTCCAGAAGGCATACTGTATAACAAAGAGTACTACAGCATCGGTTAGCATAGTATCATGTGGGGTTTAGTACTTATGGGTCTGCGTGTTCAGACTCAGACACTGTTAGGGTTGTAACAGAGCATATTGAGTTGCAGGTTCTCATCCCAGTGTCTGAGGATGATAAAGAGCTGGTTGGCACCTGCCTTGATAGAAGCCAAATCTCGGCCCTCTGGGATACTCTGGGCGCTCAACCACATGCTGGCTTTGGCGGCCACCATTTCCCACTCTATGAAGTAGCTGGCCGAACTGTGCTCCAGCCAGGCAAGGGCGACAGCTGTGGCCCACACCATGCTCTCCGGATCCAGCATCTTCCTTAGCGGGCTGCTTAGGGACGCTTCCGCCGGGGTCGTCTCCAGGCTCTCTGACTCCGAACCGCGGCCGCTGTCCGTCTGGGAGTAGGGAGAGAGCGGGGGCTCGGCCGTGGTGGAGCTGGTGCTGGACGGGCTGACCAAGGAGGAGGGCCCGGCCTCGGCCCGGGGACTCCTCAGCAGGTGAGTGGGGCTGTGGCCGCCGACCGACAGCTCTGCGGGTTGCTGATGCTGAGGTGCCGCCGATTCAAGCGGCGACCTGCGTCCATTGTTGGCGGCCTCGGCGCGGCGGGCACCCGAATGAGACAGGTGGCCCAGGCTGGCCCGGTGGCTGGTGAAGGGGGAGGTCCACTTCAGCTTGTCCATGGGCACGCTAATGGCGTCACACAGAGCCGCGTCTAGGGGAAACGCTCCACTTGCCAACTGAAGTGACACCTGCGGCGATGGAAAAAAAACTTTGTAGCGTGTTATAATGTAGGACTATTATTGTGAGGCCTTACTGCTTTCTTTTACTTTCTTTTTTTTAATTTTTTTAAAGCCCATAAGCATTACCGTGCAATTACTGCTGCTAACAATATCACCCATAAGGCATTTCATAACGGTCGTACGTGTGCTTGAAGACATAGATGAAATAGCAGCGTTTGCATCTCTGGACACGTTGACATTTAAAAACGGATTACCTAACAACCGCCGCAAGTTGAAAGAGCGTTTACTTTGGCGTACACTATACAGTCGCTAGTACTGGACTGGACTCACTCTATAGGCGCACCTATAGACCTGGTACCCACCAGGGGAATGTAGTCCTTGTTCTCATTGTCGCTCTCTCCAACGGAGTCTCCGGTCTTGCTGTGCGAGCGACACATGAAGCCCTTGGCAGCACGGGTCAGAAGACGAGTCCTGCTGAGAGTCAGCCTAACGGGACCGAGAGAAACGTGTACAGCTACAACGTACAGATGGCACACACTAATCAAAAGGTTTTATCTATTGCATCACCTACAATATTATCCTCTTTCATCTCCTTTGGTGGATTCGTTCAGCAAAACACACGCGCCTGTTACAGTCAAGGAAAGTATTCATTTTCCTTGAATTATTTTAGGTCCTTTCGGATTTTTTGAGTGAATAGAAACCCGAAGTTCACAACATTTTAAAGTGCGGCGTTTCCATTCCCTTTGACGCGAGGAGGGAAAAGCCACTCAGCGTTGTCAATAGACCAGCGGTGCCCTGACACTGACAGATTTCTCTTCACAAGTCAAGATCAGGCCTCCGAAACGAACTGAGAAGATGACGCGTGAAAGAATCTCCGTATCGCACCGCAGCAGTTAAACTGAACCGAAATGAAGCTGTAGTTATAAATCACCGACTTCACTGAATTCAAACGACTGTTTGCTCGGTCGGCCGTACGCAGCGTTAGCACAGCTTGTGGCTACAGTGCGTAAATGTTTCCAGACAATCTCCAATTCGGCACGACTTTGATTCGTCACCAACCTGGCAGAAAAAAGGCTCTCCACTGATTTCTGCGATTGTTCTGAGGTCACAGAAGGACTCCTTTGGGAGGCTGAGACAAAAAGAAGTGGAGAGACAGAGAGAAAGAGCTGTGATACATTACTTTTCTATCGACTTCTCAACATGACTCTCTCAGACAGTGTAGAGATAAAAGGCGCCCACTGAGATCTAACAGTGACAGCGGAGGACATACAGTCCAGCAGCTGTCTCTCTAACTCTACCGTGTGTGTGTGTTCATCTACCACTAAGCAATGTTCCTCAGAAACGGACAACAGACTGCCTGACAGTCAAGGTGGTGCCTGACAAGGTAAACTTGACACGGGCTGATTGACACACGGTGTAGTGAACTTACCCTCTGTGAAGCTACATCTCTCCCAACCAGAGGAGGAAGGGGTGCTGCAGGGGGAGGCTCCGTCGTCGCCACCTAACGCAGCAATTGAAAAGTGAAACTGAAAGCGTCAATAAAAATTCGAAATCGTCGCTGTCAAAGGTATGATCATGTTTTGTTTGTTTGGTCTTTACAAAATATCAAACAAGTCAAACTGTACATGGCTGAGGGTCTGGTCAAAATAAATTTCATTATAGGAAAAGACTGATCTGATTAAGATTCATCAGGGCCTGTGTCCACCGAGCACGCTGGCAGTGCTAGGCAGATGCTCAAACAATATGCTAGTCATGGCTCCTCCTGTTGCTATGCCACTAAGGGAACCTGTGTTAAAGGGCCACACGATTGATTTTGATGTTTTTGAGCTGATACAGGCATCCTGGTGCTGCAAGATGGCTTCCCACAATGAAGCAAGTCTGAAAATGAGTATTTTGGATGAAAGACAGAATTTTCTAAGCAGAGCTAACAACGATTTCCCACACGACACGATGTATGTTGTTTCGTGCTGCGAAAATTATGAAACCCTCTGAACCCCCCCTACACCTTCCTCCCTCTGAGCCAAACAGCTCAGAGAACAGAGAACTGTACCTTTGCTAGTTCATTTTGGGAACTGCACCAGTACCGCCGGTGTGGGCGGGTGTCGCTTTCTGCATGCTGAGCGCGAGGACAAATATTTTCTTTTTTAAATGAATATAAATAGAAGCCAATGCTATACAGACAGGTCCCACGTAGTCACACGGCCATTAGTCTTACTGTTAGACAACAGGGCGACCTCGGCCTCCTCCGACATGCAGCCAGACTGAGAGCGGCCCAGTCCGATGGAGTAACCCCTGTTCTTCCTGCTTCCTGAACGGGAACTGGAGTTGGAGCCCCTCTTCTGACCTTCACCTGAAACATCCGATAGCTTTACACACGGGCACATTTAGGAGATCTTTGGTTTGTTCTGGCACAGCCCACAAAACAAAATGTAACGATGAATACTGGGATACCACAATAAAATATGAATGTAACTTCAAAGAAATTAGTCCAAGAAGTCTCCAATTTGTCAGTGGACCAATTCCAGATTATGTCTCTTGACGGCAGCACAGATAAGAGCTTTGGTTTTCTGGTTTCTGTCATTTAAAGAGACTTCACAAATATTGATTAAACTTCTAAAATCCCTGGGATGCGGTTCCTATTTCGGTTTACATATTGAAGACCAAGTTATGTCATGATTCTACATCATCTTAATTTTCATTAAATGAAATCCATATGACTTACAAGGGTTTATGTATTCAATAGATGTCTGCAAATACTCATTAGTGTCCAGGTCAATGGGAACAAACGCTGTGTATTTGCTCAATATATTGCAGGCCTTGCTGGTGTGAATGGCGTACAGCTGGTACCTTCTGCCAGAGCCTGCGAAACATAAACACGATTGTAGAACATTTCAGTTAGAATACTAATAACAGATAACAGGTGGACGATCTGGTGAAAACAACAAGATAATGAAAGGAAAATCCTCCATTCTACAGTCGTCTCTTCCTAAGAAAAGCAGCCACTTTTCTCAACGATCGTTAAAAAAAGTTAACCCGCGAACGATGAGATTCGCCGGCGACTCACCGTGCTCGATCTCGCACTCCTTTTCCGCCATGTGCTCGAAGTCCTGTATGATGGAGCGCCCGGCCAGGTGGTGGAAGGTCTCATTCCACAGCTCCTCGTGGACCTTCTCCTCGCGCTCCCTCCCGTGAAGGTAGGGCTCGATGTCGAAGACCAGCTCCCACTTCACCGGTTTCCCGCACAGCAGTCCAGACACCACGGCCTTGCAGTCCCCCTTGCCTTGGTTGGCGGTGCCCAGGTCCAACACGCGGTTCTCCTGAGGGGTTTCTGCCTCACACAGCTGGTGGCCGTAGCCATCTGCGGTAGCAAAGGAACAACGGTTTGCCAAGGCATGCTTTGCTTATCGACCTCTGTGTGTTTATTCATTCCAGTGTTGTCATACTCGAGCCATTAAGGACCAATTTGGGACTTGACTTGGACTCAATTTCCATAACTTGTGATTCAACTTCGATTCAGCCTCTTCTGTGTATTACTTGGCACTGGATATGTCACTTGAACTGGACTTTATTTAACTTATGCTTAAAGCTCTCTGAGTTCAGCCCACTAATAGCCCTCACTACAGGTACAGTCTGTACTAGAAGTGCAGTCTTTGTGCTTTACATGTCGTGAATGCAAATTTATGATCGGTGTCTCCAGGCTAAGGAAGAATCTTGTTCTTTCTCTGGTCCAACCTGTATCTCCGATGCTGCTGACAGACGGGCTGTCGGTCGAGGATCTTGATCCATCGGTCCCAGCGGCGTTGTGAGCTGCAGGCGGCAAGCTGGTACTGGGCGGCGGGTCGGCTTGGCACTGGGGATGGAAATGGGCCTCCGAGTTTGCCTCCTGCTGTAGAGCCCCCTCCTGCTGAGGGACGGGCCGGTGACAGCTGGCGTGGTGCCCCCTGGAGGACGTGGCACACAGGCTCGCCAGCTGTGGCTGAATACGATAGTAAACAGAATTGATTATTCATTCCAAATAGCCTATTGGTAGATGCTTGTCACTGGTTTGTGACATCATTTTCTCAGATAAGATTTTATCAACTGTTTAATTCATACTTATTTTACAATTGTTTAAGAAAACACGACTTATTTAAAATGCGGTTTCTATGACAGCCTCCCTAAAATAATTTAAATAAAGGATTTTTATCAAAACATGATTTTTCTACTTACCAATCACAGACAGTCAAACAGACAGATCACCCTTTATAATAACCCCCCTCGGTGCTCTTGAACAGAGACAGATTTAGATGAGTCATAACCACTTCATCTTTGTAGTTTTAGGATTATCCCCTCTCATTGAAAATATATTGGTTCTTCAAGGATGGGTGAGTTTTGTTATAGGATTATACTGAGATGCTCCCTGAGCAACATTCCAACTTAGTTATCATTCATATATGTTGCCTCTTATTACAGTAGGGAGCACTTACTCTTTTGTATTCTTGACTACACTCCAGCCCAGACAAGGGTCAGATGGTCAGTTTCCCACTTTATTATTTCACAGTTGCCACTAGAGTCTGAACATAAATATTGATTTTCTATGGAGAGGACAAACTGTAAAAACGATCACCTGCATTGCAAAACTTTCACCTGCTCGCTCGCGAGTGTTTTTTTCTTTTTGGCAGTAAGTGGACGGACCCAGTCACCATTGTATACCTAAATATGATTGGTTACAGTCCTCGTCTTTTATGATTGGCCGTCTTTGTATCGCAAACAGGAAAGGACGAAGAAACACTGTACCCCTCTCAATGCTTCCTGAGAAATGGCTGTGTAAACACCTCATGTAAGAGCTATTTCATTTTACTAGTATCGTTATGCTACATTTACATTTGACTATAATTATAATTATATTATAACATAATGAAACTAGTTTTGCGAGCAGGAGAGCAATTATAGTAGTTGTGCGCGTGGATCTCACTTCCGCTCGTGGATAGTATAGGGTGGACTGGCTCGGCATCTCTGTGCTGCACCTAAACTGCCTTTGCGTCAATTAGGCAAAAAGAGAAATAACTGAACTGCTGACTTCACATTCCATTTTAGGAGCTAGACCAGTGTTACATCATTATCTTACAAGGAATCCGGTGAATTCTAGCATATTCCATTTCTGGAGCTACACCTGATAGTCGTTCTTCCACTGGGCCCCGTGCTCAGGGCTTGTCTGACCAATCAGCTCCTGGACTTTAGCTCTTCTCAGAGGGTTCTTCCCCACCACAGAGCTAGGGTCGCTGGGAGTGTAGACCTTCTTCACTGGGTTGTAGTCCACTATCTGGTTGGTGCTGTATGCACGCCTTCTTGGTGAGGTTTTACAGTCAACTGCTGAAGTTTTGTTCAAAGACATAATGGACACAATTACACTCTGATACACCAAAACAGAGACTGCAAATGCTTGTAAATGCTTGTAACTTGCTGTAACAACAACATTGCAAAACCCACACTGAGTGACATTCAGGAATCTATTTATTTACAACACATCGCTCCTTACCAGTGGTGTCATGCTCTGTGGTAACAGGACTGCTCTCAGACATGGAGTCTGGATAAGAGCCATACACGGTGTTGCCGTGTATGTCCCTGTGTCCTTGGCCATCAAAACCTGTCTTCCCTGGGTCCTCTTCTTGAGAGTGGTAGAACACGGAACTGGCCGACTCATTGGAACGCATCATGCTGTATCGTCTCCTCTTATCCTGTTGAGATTATGAATAGATGACACATCCAACCAAGTGCTTGAGGGTAGTCCTATTCATACGGCCGGATAAAAGCAAGGTTGCTCTCTGTAATATTTGTGTCAATAGGATTCATTTTCACACACTTTTCAGAGTGGACAGATAAGAGGCTCAAGGGATATTCTTGACATTCTTTCTATTTAGAGAACTGATCATTGAACAGACTAAGATTACATTAACATTAAGACAAAGATCATGTTTTTTTAATGTTAATGTAATCCACATAATTATTAGGGTCACTTTCAGACAGATATTCATGACAAATGGTCTGGTGTAAAGCTGTTTTTATAATAATAACGATAATAATGATGATAATAATAATAATAAGAAGAAGAAGAAGAAGAAGAAGAAAGAGAAGAAGAATGCATTTTATTTCTAATGCACTTTTCATTAAAAATAAATCTCAAGAGTGCTACAGAAAAAGATAATTAAAAGTGAAACACAAGACAGAAAATGAAATAACAAAGCTAAATGGCAGATAAATGGCAGGCTATTTATTGCTATCATGATGCTATCACAAGGTACTGTCAGTAGCCTATCATTCATACTTGGGCTTGCTAATTGACGTAGAAAATAAATCACGTGTGCGGTCCTCTGTCGCTTTCAGAGCAGTGAGGTGCACCGTACTTACAGACTTAGGGTTGGAATGGTAGCGGGTGGTGTCACAGACCACGCTGTAACCAATCAGACGGTCCCCAGGATACAGGAAGGTACTGCCCACTGGGGAAAGCAACACTTCCTTGGTCTCAGGGAACAGCCATTCGATGGCAATGTCACTAAGAACTGGGGACATGGTTCTCTTCAGGGACTTGATCATCTGAGGAGTAAACGTACTGAATTTAAATAGCAACTACAGAGATAGATGGAACTGGGAAAATTCTGGGAAGGCTATGTAGGGTTTTCTTTCACGGAACGTTTTATGGTTTAAATGCATTGTTTTTAAACATCTTCTCTCTATACAAAATAATAAATACAGATTTCTCAGGCTCAGACATAAAGTATGGCCTGACAAATACAAGAAGAAAGCCTTTGCTATGGAGAAGGGTACTTTAATTAATGTTTGCTAATTTGTAACAGCGGCAGACACTCACCACTTTGCAACCAATGCATAATGGCCTCCCACTGACATTCAGAATAGCTGGTTGTCGCGGGGAGGGATAAACATGTCACTGGAAATGAGTACCTTGGGCTGAAGCCGCTCTCCCTCGGCCAAAAACTCTGCCGCTCCTTTGGAGACAGTAGCCAGTCCCTGCACCAGCCTCCTGCAAGCATTCTGTCCAATGCCGAATGTATGACACCTGCATAAAAACATTTAACACCGTAGCCCATGAAGTCTACAGAAAGAGCTATATATTATATATTATATTCTCTGTAGACTTCTCTACAGAGAACAGCTGATATTGACACAACGTACGGCGTGTCAGATGACGCTTCTGAGGAGGACTGCAGTGGCAGTCGAAACATGTCAAGGTAAAAACTACATCTCCTTACCTGTCTGAATAGAGAATAGCTTAATCATTAAACATAGAAGACAGAATGAACAGAAAGAGCTATAGATATGTGAGCCTAATAAGCCACACTTCATCTCCCAGGGATGTGTACATTTCCACAGAAACGTCAAGGGATGCGCTCGTGCATCCTCATATATTGCACGAAACAACCCCATGGCCCGGTATAACTTTCAAAGATAATGTAATTTGTCAAACACAGCCGCGGAAAGCATATACAGGGCCGAGCAGGAAATTATCTGTCATGTATGGGAAGTTAAGGCAGGCCTGGAGCTTCTCAAAGCCCTCCGGGGAGGCCGGCTGATGCTCTGTCTTCATCACAGTTAAAGGCCTGCTTAATCACTTATCTCATTAGCTCTGTCAATTACATTCCTCTGAAAGAGATGAGATAGCCATCTCATGCCACCAGCTCTTTGGCTCTTTGCATATTTGATCGGGGCAAACAGTGGCCATCAAAAGGGAAATGCGACCTTTTGCATAGTTACCAATCTGTCTTGGACCTTAGGAACCGAGATTCATTGGTATTTGCTCTGGTCTTAACTGGGTGTGCTGAATTGTAAGCACAGCGTGATAATGATCCATAATGGGTGAATGAATTGGCCATACCCTGTGTATCATCTGGGGGCACTCAACCAGTAAAAGCAGGAAGACAAACGTCAGTTATTTTAAGAAAGACTCAAACAGTATGACATTTTAGATTCAAGTGGCAAAATGAAATGATTTCCCCCTATACTGTAGACTCTTTTGTGCCACTGGTATTCACTCTCAGTTAACAGCTGTTGTTAGAGCCTTGTAAGGAACATTCTGAGGCGATGCCATATTGTCCAGAGGAGCTGTCAGCAAAAACATTTTCTCTGCCAGACTGTAGAACTGACATACACTACATGGAAAGGAGTGCTACTGTAAGGTGCATTTTCCACCTTTAATTTTGAGAGGATTAAATCTCAATAACAGGGTTTTGCACTTAAGCCCCTGGCAATCCCTTAGATTCGATCACATGTTATCAGTGAGTTATGTGTTTGCTATTTGCATAATAAGTATAAACAAAGAATTTATTATCGAGAACCGTTCGCTTTATTACAGCATTACTGATCCTCTGTGTGTGTTGCTGCTGCTGTCTTGTTATGTTCAATCTACGCTTCATTTTAAAAAGCAGAGCAGCCACGTCAGACGGCAATCCATATCAATTTGGGGTATGTATTGCAATGCCTGCAGATATGATTCAACCTCACCTAATGGGGCATTTTGTAATGGCTTTGGGGCCCCCAGTGAGTGAATGACATTTCGACAAAAATGTCAAAAGAGCACAATAGCTCTAACTTGAGTAATATCTAAAGTAATTTGTCATACTACAGGGATTTTTCGGATGTATTCTGAGACTCCAGATAGGTTCGACTAGACAGGCTGAGTAAGTTAATGGTAACACTTACCTGGTGTACCGTGCACGGCTGCGTACCAGATCAATAACCTTGCCTGTGTTGCTGACAGCCCCGTCAGTGAGTAAGAAGAGCAGGCGGGGATGACCTCTGTACACTGGCTGCCTCAGGATCCAGTTGAGAGGTGCCAGGATATTGGTTCCCCCCATGTCAGCTCTGACTTTCCTGATATATTCACAAGCCAGGGCCAGGGTTTCCTAGGCAGTGAAGAGATGATAGAGGAGATAGCATATAATGATGTTTACTTTTATAAGAGCTAAGCGAAATCCGTGCTATCGCTTATCACTGGAAAGCAGCAAAGATCTAGTGAAAACTGGCAGCATAAGGTATCAGGCTCCATTAATCATACGGAGTCGCTATACCTCCTCGTAGTTCTGGCTGGTTGTGAATAGCGTTTTGAACGTGGAGCCGAAGCCAACGATGTTGAAAAGGCAGCCAGGCACGAGGCTCTTAAGAATCACAATCATGGCATCCTAAGAGAGAGACAGACACGATGAACATTGAGCCCTAGGACGGGATGTGGGAGCATAAGACAGATATCTTTGAAGTGGAAAAAAAACACACAAAAAAACAAGGCAAGGGCCTTCTGCTCCTTAGCTACTACGAGGTTATTGTTGACCTTTAAGTGCCCCTGCAATACAGTCATTTACACAGCTCCGGTGGTGTCGGGTTGAGCGCACGCCCCTCTATACGATATTGCCAGATATATTATTTCCAAGAAAAGGGGAGTGAATAGGCTCCACATCAGTGATTCCTTACAAAGATAAAGGCTATGATATAATCATATCATGTATCTGCTAGACGTGTACGTCTACGTCTACTGGTGATAATCTATAGACGACTTATTTCTACATTTATTTAAGACCACACATGTTGTAGGATAACAGAGATTAAAAGGAAAATGATCGAAAACGCTTTTGAGCACGTATCAGATGCTCTCTCTTCGGAGACACGGGATGGTTGAGGTATTCTGCTATATTTTCCTGAAAGATCACAGGCAGTGGTGAGGAGTCATTACATCATCGTCAGGCCAACCCCTGCTTTAAGCCCAGACTTAGTCAGGGAGGCGACACACCCAAACAAAACGGGAGTCTGAGTCACAAATGAGCGTCGAGCAGTGCGTCACAAGCCAGGGTTCGCATGCAGACATCCAGCCAAATCTGCTCGGTGCAGGCACATTAAAATTTCAGTCAGAGAGTAGAATATGACTATGAATTCTGATAAGACCTGACAGGTTGCTTTCTTAAAGCTAGCAACTGAAGCACCTTTAGAGAATAGTGATCAATTTGAGTAATCAATCAAGTAATCAAGACTTCTCCAACGGGCTAACCGTAACACATCTCCGAGTCCGGAGAGTGAAGAGACTGTGTGGCTGTGATGCCTACAGGTCCAATTACATGGCCTAGATTTCATTTCATCATTTTTAAACTGTATCTTTATTTTCTGTGTCTTATTTTCCAAAAATCTTTCTGGGGAGTGTTGATTTAAATGAGTGTCATCAAGAATGATACTGATATAGAACTGATATAGTATGTTTATCAATTTGTTTGCATTAATGTATCAATGTGTTTGGACTGTGTCTATATAAGCCAAATACAACATTATACTGCAAAGCTATACTGAGGGAGGAGTTTAGCAGTATACCTTCACACGATTGATGTTAATCCCACTCATGCTGCCACTTCGGTCAATGAGGAAGATGAACTCGCCATGCACATTCCTCAGGTCTGAGCTGATTGATTTGAGATCAGGGCAGAAGTTCAGCATGACCACAGGGTTGTGGAGGATGTCTTTATGTAGACGCTTGTGAATGATATCTACCTGCGTGTAGGAAGAGAAGAGGACCACAGAGAAAGATAGTGGAGTTTACTATCAAATTACCGTTGATCAGTCAACAGGAGGTAAATTGACTTTATATTAAATCATGCAATTTATTATTACAACAGAGGAGGTGGCTGGGGGAGCACCGACAAGGGACCCAAATGATTTTAGGAGAGAGAGCACTCTAATTGCGCATGCGCTGGATATTCCAAGCAGAATCGGTAAGACTTTGGGGGGAGGTTCCCATAGAAACCCCTTTATCACACATCGTTTTATGGCTAAGTGCTTTCTCTCTCTCTCTCTCTCTCTCTCTCTCTCCTGTTGAGCTTTATTGATCACTTAAGAATCAACCATGGCTAAGATTTAGTGAATGAGGGACGAGCTGCCTTATACGTCTACAGCCTAAATGTTAAAGTTATTGTACTAGATATGCTATAGCAAAATAATAATACTCAACAGCTATAAAGTGTTCAGTCATTCAGTAATTCGAACTATGAACTGAAAAAGCGAGGTAAATTCAGTGTAATATTATTCTGAGGTAATGCTTGGATTTTGATATGGATGATGAAATTCTTTCTAAAGTTTCTTGTAGCTAGAATATGTTGCCAAACTGGCAATTTACCTGCCACTATTATCATCAGCATTTGCAAAATAAGCACAACAGCCATCTTTTTCACCAAATCCTTCTTCAAATTCTTTCCTTATGCTAATCTTGTTTTTGTCCCAGACGCACCCGGCTACCAACCCCGTCACTACGGGAGATGTCGGCGACACACTCACTTTCCTCTCATTGCTGGAGTCCTTCTTGGTGGCCTTGATGAAATCACTCTTGCCATGAAGGTGTTCATCATACTCCTCCTGCGTCATGTCTCCATCCTCGATGAGCACATGGGGCAGATGAGGCTCTAAAGTTAGGACACCATGGAGCATTACACAGGCATTCCATCAACTTGGCAATGCATGCTAGCAGCAATTACCCTGGTAATGGAGATGGACAATGACTGAAATTGCTATAGATAGCGGTATGGGGAAGAGTGCGGTGCAAATGATCTGTATTCCGACGTAAAAATGAACTGGGGGTAGCGATTTTATTTGGAGGTGTTTTATCATTGCTGCGTGTGACACAAATCTGATATTACCTGATATGAGTAAGCTAAAACCTTGTACTTTTTAGACATGATAGTTTGACGTGATGATTATACACAACAGCAAGAATATCTTCTTGTCTGTAATTTTCTTTCTACTCCCTTAATCATTTCCATTTTTCAGATGTTATTGTTTATATCTAATTCAAGCTCCTGGCAAAAAATAAAATAAAAAAAATAGACAATCTCTTCCTGAGCCAACTGTGCAACATTGGAAAGGCATGCAGAGATAAACTAGCCTCAAGCAGTTCTATATTTCTCTCTTCTTCTCGTCTCTCTCTGCTGGGTCTGAGCATCCTTGATGAGATTGAAACCACAGCATCACACTGGGTGGAATTGAATTGGCACTGGCCTCAGGTCTGTTTGCAGACAAAGCTGTCTTTAAGGCCTTTTGGATAAGCAAGGCCAGGGCTTATACGTGCCTCTGGAGACAACTGGCCCACACATAGGTCAGGACAGCCATGAGAGCAACAGCGAAGACAAAACACCTGATATTGCGCACACCCACACAGAGTCCAGCTCTGCAGGCATGTTAGACATAAATAGGAGGTGGACAGCTTGTGAGCAAGGAGACACATAAAGAGAGGCAGTGAATCACCTTGCTAGTGATCTGATTATCTCTGGGCTTATGAAAAAAAATGGGAAAAAAATCAAGGCTCCGGGGCATAAGATGATGGCTTGGCGAGACAAAGGTAAACACTGTTTCAAAATATTGTGCTCCAAAGAGCAGGGGAAAGTAATTGGAGTGCCATGCTGTGAGTGAATGCCTGTATACCCACCGCTGGGGTAGATGAGGATTTCAACAGGGCAGTCATAAGTGTACTTGTCAGCCAGGGTGATGACAACGCTGGTAGCAGAGCGAGCCAGAGGGTCCGCGTCGGCCCGGATGGCATGAGAGGGGCTCTCCACACCTTCACAAAGAAACCACTCAGGAATCTGAAACACTGGAACCTGTGGCGGCAGCCGTGAATCTAGTTGTGTTCAAGTGCTAACGGCAATATTATTATGAATTCAGCATAAAAGAACAACCCAACAAACCGACCATTAAAATTTCTATGATACTCATGTTTCCAGTTGGGATGCCGTCTGAATCTTAGTGTAAAGGAGCAAATATTAGCAGTCTACAAGATCTTTTAATAATCGAATTAAAATGACTATTACCCACCTGAAGCACAAAATGTATACCTTGCCGCTTGATTTCATAAATTTAACAAGACTCACAAAACAATGTCGCACCATCCATTTTTGCGGTGTTATTTACAGGCACTTGAATTCATGACACATCGCAATTATAACTTATGAACTTATGATGATGCAAGAGCTAAAGAGGAGCACTTCAAGGGAAAGTCAAGTGATAATACCATTTTCACTATTATGTAAACTGGCAAAAGTAGAACTCGTTTTTTATGATTCTTCATGAGTACAGTCCCAGAGGAGCTGACATAGAAATACACTTATAATTGTAATATAATTGTAATATAATTGTAATAGGTAGTTCTCTAACCTGCGAGGAGGTAAGGAGCTCGTATCTCCAGCTGGAAGTTGAACTCGTAGTCCATGGAGTTGATGGCCTCCTCCTCTAGCAGTGAGCCCAAACACAGCTGTGCGGAGTTGGGGGTTTGATCATGAGGACTCGGGGCACAGGTATGTCTGTCCCTGCTGAATGTGGCAGAGCATAAACTACAGTCAAATGTAACCATCCACAAAACAACCATCCAGTCGACCAGCATTTAATTGTATAACCAGATTAACATTTGGGGCAATTAGATACTGTTCGGACATCAAAGTATTCAATATTCCGGAATATCTCATTTGAATGTACTAAAACAGATCTTATGAAAACACCAGTGTCAAATACTAAATTCACACTACATCTTGAAACATCCACACCGTGTAACATGGAGTGATAATACTATACTCATTAATGTTGTTGATGACACTGGCAATTTCAAGCTGCGTATTCTGTTCACAAATACTTATTTGTTTTTCTTACGCTCTGGTGAAGTTAGGAGATAGGCCCTGCTCCTCGTTGATGGTCCTCTGTACCCTTGGCGTACACACTGGTGGGGAGGAGACCCGGATGCCCCCATTGGGGAGGGTGGAGAGCTCGGACGAGGTGCTGACTAGAATGTTGACCGTCTCCATAGGAGGGATGATCCCAAGATTCACTATCAAGACTATCCTCTCCAGGTCCTCATCCATCACTATGTGCCCTGCAACACCAGACCTGATTAGGACATAACTACATAAAAGCATTGTTAGCCTTCACTTCTCGTGCATTTTTGTTTCATGTTTTTATGCTTTATGTTAGTCACTATAGCTCTGAGGATTTAGTGGAAATTAAATTATTATAGCTATTGTTATAGATATTATACATGAAAAAAACACTTTGACACCTTTAACTTCAACTGGTTCTGTGTAACTGGATAATTGGGCCTGTAAATACTGGCCGCTTGATAACAATGTGTTGCCTTTTTACAAAACTACCATAGACAAGGTAGATTCTTACCACTGCCGCTCTGGAGCGCCCCGTTGCAGCTGTCAAGGTAACAGTCATCGATTTTGGCCTTGTCTTTTATTTGCAGTGTTATTATTTGACTAGATATCATAGCCTCAAACCCTACAACAGTTGAGTGTTCTTCCAGTGGATAGATAAAGATTCCTAAGTAGAAGGAGGAGAGAGAAAAAATACAAATAAGAGCATAAACCAGAGGCTAACTATCAGTGTATACGTATATGCAGTGGATTGGACTGTTATTTCAAGACAGCGCTTCAAAGCAGTAAGGGAATGTCAGAGGTGGGGCGGCTTTAGTATTGTACTCAACATCGTGGGGCGGTTTTAAAATGGGATGGCATTGCCTTTTTGCACCACTAGATATAAGAGATGAAATAAGGGAGCGTTCATCTTTAGTCCCATTGTTGAATTTGAACAAATTGCCCACTGCTGGGACTAGGACACATTCTGTCTAACACTCTGGACCCCAAGAGAATGCACATGACCTTTAGCAGCAAGCATCCTATTGTGTTGGCTAATAACATTGTCCTTTTTCTAATAAAGGATTTATCTTAGTAGTGTACTTACCTTCAATTGCATGGTCCTCAATATTTTCATAGGTCATGGAAGCTGTCATTGCCAGAGTGTAACCCCTGACGCAGGAAGTGATGTCGGAGACACTGAGGGGTAGAGCATTCCTTCTCTCCTTATTTATAAGTCCAGGCATGGTACTGGTTTAGGATTCTGGTTTGTCACCACCAGTCAAAAGCGGTTCAAGGAATAAACACATCAGATAACGATATGTCATGATACAAAACTAGCAAGCTTCCCTATAAAGAGATCCTATCTGCTGCAATTTTACCCAGCGAAAACATTAAAGGCAATGCAGAGTCCCATTACCACCTCTGCAGCTGTGAATATACTGCGACATATTTGTCTGTTCCATGCATCGGTTTTTAACCATAGTGCCCATAAAATATTCTCCATAGACATATAGCAAACCAAAAGAACCATAAAATGGATGACACAGGTAGTGAGTGCTTTTCTAATCCAACTAATATACGGTACAATGGGAAAAAGACAGAAACAGCACAGATTTATGCTGGTGACATCATTAGGACACACAAACCACGGAACAGAGAAGAAAACCCTTCAAAACATCCACATTTAATTTACAGTGCCACGAGAGGTGAAGGAAATACTCAGGTACATCGAAAATCCACATTCCGCGTGACAGATTATGTAGGAAACTCAATAAAATTAGTAATTGTTTCTCGGCTGTGTTTAAATGTCATCTCGTACACCAGCAATCTTTGTTATGTGCTGTCAAGGGTCTGTCTCTGCAGGGAGAGCAGCTCAGAGCCCCGACACTGGCTTTACGAAGTGTGATGACGAAAGCAATTTCCATAGAGACAGCTCTGCTTGCTCGCCTGCCTACAGACTGACCAGGGATCTGTCCATAAAGAGGTGTTACTTGGGGCAAGAGTGATTGAAACTTAAAGACCCTGAATAGGATATCTCCTGTCATTAGAACCCACACAATCTATTCCACTAACAAGATTCAAATAGGCCTAACAGCCTTGCTAGACAAGATCAGACAACTCACAGACTTGTGCTCTTTGCAGGCTGCAATAAATCCAGCTACATAGAATGCAGTTGAGGATACATAATGCATTGACAAATGAGGTCAGTAGTTTTACTGATCAACCTGAGGTTTTGGGCAACAGACGGTTATTTATGGTGAGGAAAAGGTCATACAGACACAAGATCTGAGACGCTTCTCCGCTGTCTGTGTCAACAGTGCCATCATGTGTCCAGTGGACCACAGATTTAGAAGTGGAAAGGAGCATACATCCCTTTCTCTCCCTGTGGAAATGGGCTCTTCAGCGGGAGAATTAGATAAAAATGTAATTTAGGATACTGCTGTCTACTGCCAACTGAAAAATATTACATCAATGTCTAGAGAGAGGGGATGCTGTAATATGGACGATGCAGGCAGTAAACAATAAATACCAACAGATTGATGTTGAAAACAAATATACTATTGATACTATTAAAATATATATAGAAAAACTAATAAAAAGTCAATGCTAAATGTCAAATATGAAGTTAATATTATGTATGTTATGGTTCCAGCTCTTTCTCAGTAAGCTGACAGTTTTTGCATTTTCACGGCAGCTGTTTTCTCCGGTCTTCCAGCTTGCAGTAATGAGTTTTAAATGTGACAGTCCCTGGATGCCCCTCTCCCGTTTGGTTCAGTCATATGAATCATCCAGAGCCCCTTCAGGGGGACAAAACAACCACCATGCCATCAACTCTCAACATTTTCCCTCAGCGCCGCTATACCCATTTACCGTCATTACAGACTAAACAGAGAGGGGCAACACAACCACCTGTTGTGGAGCTGCATGTCTGCTTGCTGAATGGATCAGGGCACATCACTGGAGATGATATCACTACGCTGAGCAGAAATTTGAAAAACTGCTAATATTCCATATCAACCACCAGTTACAATATGCATGACAGAGAGATACTGCAGTGTGATCATGCATCTGGCATCATTATTGCATCAGCACAAACGTCTTACCTTTCATTTGTGTCAACTGGGTATGTGATGAGGGTTTATCTCTTTCAAGAAGTCCACTTATCATGAAGGATGTCCTCCTGCTCCTCTACCTCTCTTCTGTCCCCTTTTTTGTTCTCTCCCTGTGGCGTAGAGGGAATGAGACTACTGCCACAGGTGGCAGAAACTATTGATGCGGTGGCCTCGCCGTTAATAGGGTGTAAAACACAAAGCAAAAGGCATCAGGTAGCAACGGTTGAAGCAATTCAATCAGCACAGCAACATGTGGCTATAAAAACTATATTTCAGTCTCTCCTCCTTCCTGTGGCTGGTAGAGTTGCAGAGGGTTTTCAC
>OMKK01025336.1:1189-21928 GCA_900302305.1 Polymixia japonica
ATTTGTACTCTTTGCCTTGGTTAGAATCAATACTGCAATTTACTAGGTTGTCAAAACATTCAAATACAAATAGCTACGAGGATAGAGAGCGAGAGAGCGGTAGTTGAAATGATGAGGCCCTGTAGAGGACACCTCAAACTGAAATATTTCTCCCACCAGCCTCCGTTTCTGCCCTAGTTTCTTTTAACAAATAATTTCCTTGCGAAAAAGCATTAATTTTCATTAACTTTCTGGGAAATGACAGAAAATCAACTAAGAGCCTTAGTCCACTTGTCACTGAAGAAAAATTACATTTTGACATATTCTTAAGTGCCGTACAGTTGAAAGTGAAGAAAGTACAGTAATAAAACCGTTCTTGTGGCGGAAGGTAAACAATTAGAGAGGCAGGCTTGTGACTGAAGGGTCGCCAGTATGAATCCCTAAAAGTCCCGATAGTGATTGGATAATGCTCTTAGTTCCCTCATCACTGTGTAGATGCCCTTGAGCAAGGCATTAAAACCCCAATTGCTCCTATGAACCTGCTCACCGGCCATTAATAGAAATACTGGTTTTACTGGCCAGCTCCCAGGTATAAAATGTGAATGTGTAGCGTTGCTGAAACAATATATGAATGTTCAGCAAGCTGTTACTTTATAAATGACGGTAAAATTCATCTTTTGTGGTGCAGAACAGCTTGATACAGAAATCTCATATTCAGGATTGATAGTGGTTTTCCTGGATCCAACCCGCTGAAACACTCATTTTCATTTTTGTTCATATAACCACACCTATGATTTTACCAGGTTGTCTTCTGAGGAGGCAGTTTGATCCAGTTGATATCAAGCACTCAGACTAGATTTGTAATCTGGTTTATAGGATAGCAAGTTCACAAGGCCATTGGCATGTGTTTACATGTACCCACATTAGTAATGAATCTTTTTCAGATTAGGTCAAACTTTGTTACTGTGACTGGTCAGGAGGTAAGGAGCAATCTAGGCTCAAGGTTGAAATATCATTGGAAGATTGCAAGAGATGATCAAGTTGCTGATTAATTCCCATTCCAATTACAAACCAAAAATTAGATGGGTGGGAATTGAGAAATGGTAAATAGGCACTTATCATTCCAAGAATAATGAAACATTTTATGATAAAGTATTAATAAATATAGTATTTTAGAAGATTTTTTTTTACATTTTATTTTGTTTTGAGTGATTTATTTTTTAAAAGTATCACTCACAGCTCCTACATACTATTCCTAGATGGTTTTCCCATTGAAAGGTCATATATGTAACGTCTTTACTTAGAAAGATAAGACATCTACAGAGATCATATAAATATGCTGATTAAAAGTATTGCTTTTCCTGAAAAAAAAAAAAAAATCCCTATTTATTTCTAATTTTAGAACATTTTGACGATGTGACACAACATGTTGTGACTGGCAGCACACCAACACTCCCTCACCTTCCCATAGCCATCTCTCAGTTTGGCTGTTGCCAGTTTAGTCAGTGTGTATTCAGTGAAGGACAACAGCTGTTTGGAGTTCATCAATGTCAAGTCCACTCAATGCGGCTCCACAAGGTGGTAGTTAGGTACAGAAACTGGCAACCACTGAACGGGGCACAATGTTGCCTTAAACTGCTCGTTTCAATGTTTTCAGTTGTACAAGTGAACAGAAGCACCCTCTAGTGGGTAGAACATATTACGTATTTCACAGCTATCACTGCAAGTTCCTACTATAAAACTTTAACATGACTACATGGAAAAGCAACTACAATTGTTTGATGTGTATTTTGTCACTTCAGCATGACTCTAATTTAACTTTAAATCATAATTCCTGCCATTCAACCTTTTCCTATTTTTTTTCCAATGATACCATTATCAATCAAAATCTCATCAATTGCTTCATTATATTGGTACTTACAGTCTCAGTTGGCTGGGATCGCTAGGCTCCAATGCAATCCCACCGGGCAAGTAGACATTGATGCCAAAATCACCCAAAACATGTCCTTTTCAAAACATTCTGCCACGATGCATGTCTGTAAATAGCGGGAGAATGGCTAAGCTAGCATCAAAATTGTAGACAGGCATGTCCTATGTTGTCCATTATTCAGTTATGCTAATATATGCTATACCCTTTCCCCCATGTATTACGCATGAAAACACTGTCCAGCATGTACAAATATGTCCATTGGTTAAAGCAAAAATCTGTTTTCATTTTACTGTCAGTGTCCAGGTATGTCTGTGTAAATAGCAAACAAGCTAGTTTATCAATTGGTTTGAAAAGAGAGGCTAATTTTCATCAGGTCTACCTGTTATGGTTAGTGTAAACCATGAGAATGCTTCTATTTTCATTGTATGTATTTTTACTTATTTATTAGCTCAACAACAATATGTCCATTTGAACCAACTAATCTGCAGCGCTTATTTGGTTAAATTGAACTGCATGAATGCACAAGGGTGTGACACAATGAACAACAGGCATTAGCACTCAAATCAAACATTCCCATATCACATTTTCTGAGAGAAAACAATACTGTCAACGGGACATTTTACAATTCTTGCATTTTCATATAAAACAACTCAACAACTTTTTCTCCTTCTTTTCTGTGTCTGTTTTCTGTTCCTTTCCCTTCCCCTCAAGCTAAAGTCTTTGTTTTCACCCAAAAATAATCAGATATGTTGTACTGGTCTAAAATTCTCTTTGTACATGTTGGTTTCTTTTGTAGTTTTCAGTCTTTGAGTGTCTTTAAATGAGAGGCGTATTGACCTCTCAGCCCCAAGAGGTCAAAGCTCTTTAGGGAATAGCAGGATAACAGGAGACCCGTGGGCGGGACTAGAGGGTTGCTGGGCAAAACCATTACGGACCTCTTATTGGAGGGAAGTTTTCTATGGCTTCTATAGGTTTTGAATACAACCAAAGTATTCTACAGAAAGCTGATTATTTTTGTTATTGGTAGCGTTAAATCATCTTGGAGACAGAAACTCCACTTATTCTTTCTGTGCTCTAAATGTCAAACCACAGCTTGCTTTATTGATACAGTATGTATGGCCCCTTACATAATACGATTCAGTATAGAACATAAGAATCCATAACATTCTCAAACAACTTTGGCAGCATTATTGTAAGATTACCATTTTGGTCTGCAAATGACATTACAATTGAACCCATGTGCATCGTCCAGGTGAAACTGTTTTATCTAATACTTGTGCAACTGCAGCTTTTTAATTTCTTCTTCATTTAAAGACTTTTGCTTTAACATATCATTAAGAAATACATTTTGATTTCGGGTGTGCTCACCTGTGAAAATGGAAGGATCGAACTACGGCACAAAGGACGAGCATCAACCAAACCAAAACATTTCAAATTTCATCCCACAATAGTGTTTTCTGTAATCTACTACTTAGTTGTAAGTCTTTTGCCATCTTTGTGAGAGCAACATAAAAATAACAGCACTAGGAAACTCAGGGGGTCACCAAAAGAAAAATCTCACAATGTTATCTGTAGCCACTTTAAGTAAAATATACATAATTTTGTAGATTGATTTCTCTTCCAGAGGGTGTGAGAAACCTCATCCTTAAGTGCTGATTTTCCCATCCTTGTCAAATATTATTATATCATCTCGGTGCAGAATTTCAGAGGTTTTGATTAAACTCATATGTGGAATATCCTTTAACTGGGTCCCCAACTAACTAATGCAAGAACCTGCCCACAATGCAATATTTATTTTGCATGTATTGTCTCTCCTTGAAGTGATTACTACATTTAAGTTTTATTACATATTTATGATTTGGAGAATGATTGAGAATTTATGTAATAGACAAAAAAAAAAAAAACACCTAGCATCAAATATTTGTATTCTTATAAAGAATGTCACATAGACTTACTTCATCTTGCCTATTTTTTCCTGTCTCCAAAATGTTATTTTAGAGTGGTTGTGTTCAACTGATGCTAGAGAAGCGCGCGTTGAAAATTCGTCAGTTTATACCTGTGTTCCTCTTCAAAGTCAGCAGCATTTTGGTGAGCCTGTCAGTTTTTCACAGGCATCCTTCTCGCATCGTTTTTTACTGTGATGTGCTCCTCTGTGGATTTGCGATGGATTCTACATGTTCCATCCTCTGAGAAAAGCCATTACCAAACAGAAGTAGGGAGAGCAGACAGGAGAAAGATCTTTAAAGCAGCTTTTAATAAGAGCATTCTGTTACAGATGCAGGCAGAAAAGGATTGCTTTTTCCTTTTTTCCTTTTTTTTTTCCGGCAGTGTGGGTGTACATCCGTGTGTGATGGCATCCATACAGGTATGTTAGCAGTAAAGGAGAAGCAAATACAACACTTTGTTGCTCCTTAAAGTATCTAAAAGGGTAGCTGGTGTTAAAAAAAATAACACACACACACACAAGCACATACATACTAGGGTTGTCTGGTACTGACAGAAAGGCATTGTGGTTCTTTTGCTTAATATTGTGATTGCTACATGAATTGCAAAACTTGTGGACATAGCTTTTTCTGCATTAAGCTGTTCTCCAGTTTATGTATTGTTTGTTTGGCTTCAATATGATAAAATAAATAACAAACTACTTGATTTGTAGGCCATGGAAAGCACCAGAAGACCAGCAACTCAGAAAATAGGAGGCAATCTAAAACATGCTTTTTTTCCTTTGCTAAAAAAAATTGTAGCCTCGTGCAATTTGGAGATTGAAATTGCAATTGCAATTTGACTGTTTGTCATTTGTTTTTCAGCCTTAAACAATACCTATACAATAGTTTTACAGCACTATACAATATTTATATTGTATTTCAATATTATTATATTTATTTCAATCCTCCCTCAAGCCTTGGTTATATTTAATAAATAGTTTTACGTAAAGGGTTGTCGAACTATTCATGATTTAACCTTCACAACTGCTGTAGCATAAGATACCTTACTCTACTCATCAAAGCAGGGACTACAATCTCAGTTCATTGGTTCATAAATGAAATGTTGTCCTAAAATTAACCTTTTTAATAATGCAAGTATTTGCAAAAAGTAGTAGCTCTAATCAGTCATTAGATTTGGTAGAATCTGTCTTCATCTTCATTGTATAATTATTAATTATTTTTAATGTAATTATATTCAATAAGCCCTGTTTATCCAAAGATTTCTCCTCATCCCAGCTGACTAATATAAAAAGCTGGTAAGCCCAATTTGAAAATGTGCATTTTGTTCTACTTGTAAGCATCTCCCCTTATGAACTTTACGTAGACCAGTTTGCCAACTCTAAATGTAGAGGGAAAAGTCATTGGATGAAAATGTTGTCAACTTGTTGACTCTCCACTTTTTTCTCAAACTGCTTCTACAGCTCTATTAAAAGTCATTCAACGTCACTGAGCAAAAAGGCATTAATTGTCAGTCAATTATTCTCAATCGATCTTCCAATGCATGGGGAGCATAAAGAAAATCCCCCTATAGGAATCAGTATAGCATCATATTATAATGATACGCATATTATTCTATCTGCCATATGGGCGGGGCTTTTGTTGTTTCACCAACATAAATATTTTCTTTGTCATGTTCTGCCATTTCAATGAACTTAGTCCACAACAAAAACTCACAGTAACCCGCTCTACCCCTCCACCGCCAATCTGTTCCTCCCCAAGTGGCCCTATGTTCCGGGTCCAACTCCAGCAGGACTTGCTCCCTTTTCCTGGGCTTGACCAGTGGTTGTAATCTCGTTTTACTGAACTCTAAGGACCCCACCGTCTTGTTAGCTCCAGCACACAGAACAAGTCCATTCATTATATGGAGGCTGATGAATGACTTGGTCAGACAGTAAGGGAAAGCCAAGGTGTAAATGTTCAACCTCTCATAAATCACAGAGACGGGCAAGTCTAGACCTTAACCTACATGCACTCAGGAGTGATGATACCTTTGTATATTCCTACCCACATCCGAAAGAGTTGTGGGAAGATATAGTTTGGGAAAAGCCCAGTACTTCTGTCTTTAAGTGATAGGAGGCTGCTACTGTATATGAGACCTCAAAACACACTAAGGACTGCGATCCTGGAAATACTGCTATTCACTAGATTGCCATTCTCAATCCTATTTATAAAGAACTTGTTATTCCTACTATTCGTTTGGTACCAGGCTCTTTGCTGACGGCAAGGTGTAGTCCTTCAGGGGGCACTTGATAGCCATATTTTATCTCTCATTTGCTAACATTGACTGGAGACATTGAAAATAAGAATCCAGTACTAAAAGCCCGTCTCCCACACAATTAAGATAACATATGCACACGCCACCACCAGGACTACTCTTTTAATTGAGCATTGACAGGGCAGATGTTTATGTCCCTTATGATCTCAATAGGAATTGTGACTGCACCATACATTTACTCTGACTACCAAATAAATTAAAAGTATAATGAAAGTAGCAAAGAATTGTTTTTTTTTCTGCTGTATCAAAAACATACCTAACCGTGACCCCAATACCAAGGTACATACTGAACCATTCCACCCTCACCCTACTGTCTCAACCAGGTCAAGTGTTGTTTTGGTTTTGACTGAGGTGTATGCTGTCCACTTTAGTACACATTCCTACTGACTTAAAGCTGCTATGTGTGCTATTGTGACTCTATCGATAGCAATGGGTAATTACAACGACAAGCTGTTACAGTTCACAACAAGCTTCACTTTTCCCCTCTCCTGCAGCACGTCTCCATTGGTCCTCTCCCCTGTCCATCAAAAACCTCACGTTACAGGTGCCCAGATTCTTGGGAGGAGCTTATTGCCGGGCCAGGAATGTAAACATGGTTTAGAAAAGACAAACACATTGGCCGACCAAAAGTATCCAGAGAAATGTATTATTTCTGTGTCCAAGTAAAACATGTTACATTTCCGTTAAGTGCATAATTTTCTCATCTCCTAGAGACAACCTCACAACAATAATATAATGGACACAAATGACTTGGCAGTGATAAAAATTTATATTAGTATCCAATAGCATTTTGGAGAACCAAACAGAGGTCAAGATGAGTGACGAACTACAGTGATATGCACTTCATCAGCTAAACAGCCCTCATACCCTGCAAAGTACAAGGCTGACTCGCACAATAAACACGAACTAATAATAATAATTTCCTGAAATGTAGACATCGAAAGAATACTAGTACTGTGTAGGTTTCAGATGTACAATTACAATATTTATGCAATTTTGTAGCACATCAAAATGTACAAGGAGTCAAGGCACAAATGCTTGAGCACGCATGTGGGATCCTAATGGTAATCGGCAAAATTATATCCGTTTTAGCTTCATGTACGGCAAGTTCTCTGTGAATAATAAATTAATATATGTGTATGTGCAAGTCTGTTACCAGACCTCCGCTAATGCATCCATTCTTGCTCTTTGATGTCCTCTTTCTATTTTTACCAAAGTGAGGGTGAAGGAAGTGGCAGGAGGACGTTGACATCTTTATTTTGTTCTCCTAGAAAGGAGGAGCAGACCATATTGTCATTTTTTTGGATGCATTTTTAATGGGAACAACCTCAGTCTTCACCGATAACATGAAGGGGGTAGAGAGTGGGTTGATGTGCAGGTGTTATGAAAGAGTCTTATCATCACGGGGCTTTATTACACAGAGTAGATTGATGCTGAAGTTTAGATATACAAGAAATAAACGGCAGGTCACTTTGTTTTAACACATTTTGTCGGTGAAATCATCAAAAACATGATAAAAGTGCCATTTTGAAAGATGTTTGATATTTCTGAATACCAGAGATTATACATATGAATTGACCAGACTAACTGACTAGACTGAACTGAGATCTAATGATTTTCTATTGTACTGTATGTAGACTGTATACACGCTTAGGGAAATGTGCATTTCTAAATAAGTAGGTCAAATAACATCATCATACAGCCAACAGTAATGAGTATTAGACAAAATGTCAAAAGGAAATTGACATGTCATATTTAATAGATCTGCAATCAAGTCCTAGAAATGGTATTTATAAGTGTACCTTTGTGAATTATGTTGATTTTATGTGAAAAATTATTATTTTCCTAGCATGGGTGGGCTTTTCACACTGTTTTCTAATGATGCCTTGAAATTATAACTTGCTTGATTGGCAACAATGTGAAATACATATAGAATGACCTTCAAGGGGATTTATTAACAAATTGTAATTTTAAAAGATTGAATCACATTAGCCATAAGTGTAAATCTGGAAATGGTTTGTGTAAATTAACAACAAAACAAAAATGTCCATGTTTACTGTTTGTTTGATTATTAGTCTTTAAGTCTGGCTCAATTGCCTTTTACATAGTCTCATCAGGCGTGCAGGTAAAGGCTCAGCGCAGAGGGAGCAAGAAGCAGAACGTGGGCCCTTTGACAATATTATTTTGGTCTAATGGATGCAAATATATTGTACAGTTCTAGGGCACAACATGAATGATTGCCATACAGGAAAAGATTGTTACTCAAGCGAGCCTTAACATTATTGGAGGTGGGGGGAGGGTAGGTCTATCACGCGACAGAGAGGTAGTCAGGCAGTAGCACAGACACAGAGCTGACTTCTGCTTATTTTGGTATTATTGCATCATGACACAAACACACATGAAAAAAGGTAGGCCCCGAGATGGCCACACCCCTTGCCCCCATACTAGCTCCGCCTCTGGGTCTCATCCGTACACTGATATGATGACCGATCAGTGAATCAATTAATTGAGATAGACTTTCTCCTTATCACACTGCACTTGATGTTTAAATGAACAGGAAACCTTTTTGCAGGATAGAGACAGCACTTCAGGGTATTCAACGCATCAGTCACATGACAAAAGAATATAAAACACAAGTGACGCTATACAGTATCTCTCTTTAAGGCTACAATTAGGAAACTAGTGGTCTAAAGGTTGACTTGCCGGTCAACATGACAACTATGACATTTGGGCACTTTTCCTCACCAACTCCAGAACGTTCCGTTTGGTGATGACGGTTGAAGGTTGCAGAACTGAATTGTTCTATTTGCTATTTTCTCCCTCTTAAAATGTAAAAAGATTATGACTAAACTGATGAGTTGATATTCTAAACCAGCTATTCAACTTTGTTGACAAGTAGGCCTGGTTGGAAAATCACAGGTAGGTGGGCGAAGCAGCATACTTTGTCAACAAAAGGCTACAGGCAACTGTCCTCTTGTATATCATTAACAGAGCTATTACTATATGAAATAAACCATCTATGTGTCTTCTTTCCTTTCCTTTTATTGGCACTACTATACATATCAATTCCACATAGAAATCACTTCAGTTTATAAGATACGTAAGAAGTCCATAAGCGCAAAAGGAAAGATTGAGTGACAGTTGTGACACACCATGCAACAATGAGTGCATAGTTCAATAAAAACAGTGCATCATAATGTCCCCCCCCCCCATCCAGGCCATGGGCTACTACTGTGAGATTTCACCGATGGCTCTATCTCATGTACGATCAATATCAGTGTTTCCCACAGGTTGACAATTTCAGTGCCAACTTTAAAGCTGGACGGTTACAGCATTCAGAGTTAACGGCGACACTAATGGCGTTTAGCTGCTTTTACGCCACAGAAAGCCTTACCTGGCGCAGATGGAAACACTCTCTGTAGCTCTGCCTGCTGTCGGTATTCACAAGCCACACAGGGAGAGCCTCGCTGCTACGGGAGGGGAGGGGAGGGCGGGGGCTCAAAGCCTACTGGTCTGACCGCACGTCTCGTTGACACTCTCGCTCTCACTCTAACTTTGAAAGGAAAAAATCATTTACAAAACAAACAGATATTATGTATGGGAAACACTGGTTTTTTTATTTTTATTGCACAATAGTTTCTCGTATCATGTGTCATTATTAATTCACTAGCAGCGTCCCGTGGGCCATTAACAAATTAAAACGGGCTGCTAGTTGAATAGGCCTGCTCTAAACCTTCACAAAGACATGGGTTTGATATCTTGTTATGAATCATCTTGTTGTAAGTACTCTACTCAATTTGCCTCAATAACACAACCACAACCATTGGATACCAACAGAACAAATAGCATCAATCAGGAAACCACTCACTTTTAGGGGTTATCTAGGTCGTTATCATCAATTAGCTTTACTCTGCTATGTTACTTCTGCTAACAAAAACAATCCTTACTGAATAGCAGAGCATGTGAGTGGAGGGGAAGTGGACAGCTTTCAAAAGGCTGCACTTTTATAGCTGACTAGTGGAAAAAAAACTGTGTTTGACCAAATTTGGAGAGAAAAACGGGAGAAACCAATGAATTGCTGAAATAAACAGACACAAAGCTGATTGCTAATTTGATTTTAAATGTTTGAAACACAAACATTGGTTTAATTTCCTCTCCTGAGGAAATTAAACTCCAACCAGCACTGCAGGCTCCAGTTGTTCTAACTAGTTAGTTGTGTTTGGTTCCCTGTAGCTTCAGATTAGCCTATAGCTGTTAATGAAGGCTACATTTTTTTTAAATCAAGGTTTATTTTAAAGTTTTAATGTTGTTTTAATTTAATGTGTAGTTAGTAACACAGGCTATATACTGAGTCTATAGCGTTGACTAGCTATAAACTAGTCATTATCACGTTACTAACTGAATGGTGACAACAGCTTGGCCTTGTCTATGGTGGTAGTCTCAAGAAAATTATTTCAAATGGTGATGCAGTGAATCCTACCCTAGTATTGGTTTTGTTGTGGACTTTGCCATAATTCAGTGTGGTCTTGTTTGTGGCAGTGTGGTCTAATTTGTGGAATCTTAACACTAGAAGCACGGACTAGCGGTCATTTGACCGCTAAACTAGGGTGACCAGATTTGAGTTTGACACATCAGAACAGGTGCCGGGTAGACATGTGCTTTGCTATGGTAAACAAGGAAGTTTGCACTATTGAGGTGACCGTGCAGACTGACCAATGAAATGTTTACAGAGAATGCTATCGACCAATGACGGGAGCTCTACAGGCTCTACGTCACCATGCCCGCCCCCTACACTTCCACTCAATGCAAAGCGAACTGTAGGGGGGCGGGACTAGTTTGTGAACGACAGAGAGAAACGCAATGCAAATTCGCTATAAACACGTTTGAGGCTCTAGAAGAACAAAATCCCGGACGATTTTGAAATTCCGCCCAGACACATTTTTAGGTCTCAAAGAGGACGTCTGGTCACCCTAGCTACATCTCAGCGCTACATTTTTTTTTAAACTTTTGCTAAATATGTGTTTTGTACACGCCAGTCTTTTTAGAATGTCAAAATCACCTTTAGAACCGAAGTTAGAAACTATTTTGCTCCTATTACTATGAAATAACAGCCAGCCTCCCGTCAGGACCTTCCTTTACAATGTTGCAGTTCTCCTTCAATGCAACATCAAAACATCAAAATGCTGCCTATACTATAGCTATGTCCAGTCAATGTTATTATTAATTATTATTAATGTTATTATGCTATGTTAGATCATGCTGATGTTGGTCTGTGTTGCTGGATACTTATTTTAAACTGTAAACGTGAACACCAATATATTCTAGCCACATGTAAGCTATTTATGATACGCCAATGGGTCTGCTCCCTGTCTGTCCGACTGTCTGTCCGACAAAGTTGTCCTGGCACCGGGGCTGAACAGGTACAAGACTACATGAAGACCCATCACTCTCAGTCGGGGAAGCCCATGGGTAGCCCTTTCTCTACATCATTTACAACATCCAGTGTAAATACATAATAAGCTATTGCCAACACAACACAACCAAAACTCAATTCAAGCCTATTATAGTGATAAAGAAAGTCTCATTGCATTTAGTTTAGGTTAGTGCCTGTGCTAAGTCATCCCAAAATGTGCAGGCAAAGGTATATAATGCCTAAGTGAAATTTGTTCAAGTGACTTAGTAAATTGTTCATAGGACTTAGTAGTTGTGTTTCAAGTGTACCACACTACAGTTCTCTACTTTATTTTAAACTGTTTAAATTAATATTTAAATAATATATTTAAATATAACAATATTTTAAACAGAATATATATAGTTAACATTTATGTTTATAGCTTTCTGCTAGTCCACACACTATATTTAAATGTGTCAATTTAAATCATATTTACATTATTTATTTCCTAATTTTTCTTCATTTCTACTGGAATTCCATCACTCAGTCCTTTCACTATGTACTTTTTAGTTGCAGTGTTGCAGCTTGTGCAACCTTTCCACCAGTATCTATTTCAAAATGCCATCATACTTGTCAACATAAGATCACAGAAAGGTCAGCACCCCAATGTACCCTCCTCCTGAGGCCACCTGGTTGTGTTGTTACTGGGTGCAAATGGGAAAGTGCTGCTCGTGGACATCCACACAACTGTGTGAAAGTGTGGGTTTGTGTGTAAGTGAGTGTGCGTGAGTGAGTGAAGGAAGAGAGAAAGTATTTAGACAGATCTATGCTTAAGGTGTGACAGTACATCAAATTAACAGTTTTTTTTTAAAGGGTTAAGAGGTAAAAGGTAAATTAAGAGTGGTCAGTGTAATAACTGGTGGTTCTGTCTTTTTTATATTCATGTATTAATGGTTGACAATCTATCAATACGTAGTTACTAAAGAATTTTAAATATTACAGCTGTTGCAAACCTTGTAATAGCCCAAACTGTTTTTAACACAGGCCAGTCCCACCTTATGTTAGTGAAAACTGCTTCAGAATGCTCATCAAACAAACTTGAAAAACATGCCACATACAGAGAGTCACGCTGCCTTCAAGTCGTGTTGGTTACATTTTCCATGGCGTTAGCGGTCAAATGACCGCCCAATGTACAGACAGGGAGAGTGGTGCTGATGCGCGGTGGCCTCTAGATGGCGCTTCTTGCACACGGGACACTATAGTGACATTCTTGACGAGAGCTACAGGGGAGGAGAGAGGAAGAACTCCTGCTGATCAGACTTGACTTGTGATATGTTGTTGGGGGGGATCTCTAAAATACTAACTGCCAATTTGTTTTTACCACTATTGTTGCCTTGTGCATTTCTATAGCCTATTGTTTTCTGTAGCATTAGAATATGTTAAAGTAAAAATAGTGTGTGCGTTCATGTGTGATTCAACACTAATTCTTTAAAGCTTTCCTATGATCTTTATGCGGCGGCACAATATCAAACCATCTATCAGACCTATATAAGTCCCATGCACCAAATCTGCATTATTTATTTACTTGTTATTCTCAGTCTGCACTGAAGTTAATTCCCAATCCGTCAACGTGACTGACAGGGTTGGAAAACTCTATTTTTATCCGTCATTATATTGTTTTCATGTTTACCAATGTTATATCATTTGCGTTTACTTGGGGATGTATGTTGATATTACAGCTCTTGTATTTTCAACAGACATAGGCCTATTCATAATGATAATTATTAGATTATATGACATGAATTAGCCTACTCACTGTTTGCCACAACTATGCAATACAAGCTGAACGTTTGACTTAGAGAAACAACAACAACAATGGTGGTGAGGGAGCGAGAGCTTTTGTTAGTAGTAGCTTTTGATGTGGAAAGCAGCGTGAGAATGAGAGGTAGGGGCGGGGCATGGAGGTGGGGGCGGGGCATGGGCCTACTACAAACAGAGTGAGAGAGCGAGGGGTGCGAGTCTGGCCATCAAGCCCTGTCCTAAGACATTTGATTAGCTTGTTTTGGGGACAAGAGAAGAGAAACTGGGAACATTTCAGTACAGACTGAGAATGTGTGGATTAGGAAGATCAGTTTTTTATGTATATCCAGATTTTATATTTGAAGCCAAAATAAATTAGCTACCTAAAAAACACCACTGAGACATTATTATACCACCAAATGCTATATAACTACCCTGTGAGGAGATGGTCACCTGACCAGAGCTTGGAGATTTGCAGAGAAGGCCAACAGATAATGACCAAGCCAGATGACCAGTGGGGGTGAAGCAGTAACACCACAGTGTAAACACAGAACCCCCACCTTAACCCATGAACCATCACACCCACACACAGACGATGGAAGATCAAAGGACTTGTGTTATTTTGTATGAAATGTATCAATCTGTGTACAATTCTACACGTATGGACAACACATCTCAAAATATTCAGTACAATGATTCCCTGAATGTAATGTAGTAGGTAACAGGATGAACTTTGTATTAAGCTTTTTAATGTTCTAAGCAACCATAAGGTTCCAGACAGCCTTGTTTAGAATCACTGAACAGATCACAATGTTACCTGTTCAAATAGGTAAAGTACAAATATGTGTGTTAAACATAGCCAATGTATTAGACACAATTTGTAATTAAGAGAAAATTAGATAATAGTTTCTTCACTGAACCTCCAGGGGCATGAGGTGTTAACCACACCTAAAACCCTGAGACTATATTTATCAATTGCATCATTGATCAGTCTCTCTTTCCTCCTGACTTTTCCGTATTCCCAGTGGGACGCCGCTGGACGACAGTCTGTTGAGAGTTGCTTTGTTGAGCAATCTTTGTTTGCCTCTGTGATATTGCTGTCAATCTTTAAGATAAAACTTCCTCCACCATCCACTTAGCTTTGTCTGATAAAAGTCAACAGAGTTCAGAACCCAATATTTTTAAGTGTTTTGTCTACGATGGTCAAAGTTATCTGTATCGCTTCAGATTATGTTGACAAGTAAATCCATAAAATGTGTGTGCGTGTGTGTGAGTGTGTGTCAGAGTTTGAGTAAGAATTTCCCCTTGGTGCCCAGAGGTTGAATCCCGGTCACACAGCGGTCTTCTCTGGCAGGTAGTTCACCATATTTGCACTGCAGAAGGTGCATGAAAGTACTCCGGTGAGCGTTACCAGAACTGAAAGGAACATGAGTCTCTGCAGCTGATATGTAGTGATGCTTGTCCTCCAGCCACTCTTGAACTTTTTCAGGGTAGAGAACCCTTTCACAGACTGCTGAGCTGAGTAAGTAGATCTAAATCAGTGGGACGAGGCTCGTGGACCCAGCCCCTCTCTCCTCTGAAAAGACAGCAGATGAGAATCCCGTTATAAATTATGAAACTGTAATATTTCCTTGGAGGTGAAGGCTACCCCTACATCTCACAATCAACCTCAGAACCAAATATATTCTCCATCTCACATCCTTTCCTTGTTATTCTACAAACCTACGGCAGAATATTTTTGTCTCCCTTGATGTCACGGTGGATGTTTTTGAGCAAATATCTTATAATGCCAATAATCAGATATAACATTTGTATTTCTTGTAAACCTTGATCTTGAGATTTGAATGAAAGGATTAGTCCAACCATAAATAGATTAAATGAACAACTTGACACAAAACCAACAACCATACACATCAGTGTACCAGGTTATAGGGTTGCCAACTTTAAAATATGATAAAATATGACACATTCACTTCTCCACTACATGATGTAGCAATATGAGGTGATTACACTCTCATATAATGTAAATTTAACTAGAGTATATTAACTCTTACAATAGGTTATCTCAATTTTCCAGTATATTTACTGTGATAACCAGATAACCACTATAAAATTAATCAGTCTTAATCTGAATTTGCATGAATTCTTGATCAGAAGTCCCTGTATATCTCCTTATACACAAAAGCACAGAGACCAATTCTTTATCAATGAAATGTTTATTGAACTACTATCATGAATACAATATCCATTCTATCAGCTAATGAAATGAATGCAATAAAACACATAAATAAATTGAAATCACGGTGTTACAAACATGTGACAAAAAATCGTCTTTGCATTTAGTAGTAATACAACAAGCTGCAAGGCTATTCATGGCAAGAGAAGGCAGTGATCAATAGGGGTGATCAACAGATATAGACTTCTGATTGTTGGAGTGTTTGGGTCAGAGAGAGGCATTTTCACACTATCTCTTCCCACCTCTGATTTTATAAGATGCCTATTTTTCTTCTGATTTACTAATTGTGTCCTTTGCATTACTTCTGCTTCAAAACATACGTTTGTAAATACCACAATTAAACAGTTGATGATTTTAACTAATGGTTCTAAACAAGCCTAGGTAGGCTTTCCCATTTCAAACTACATTCCTTCATTTTATCTCATAATTCACCAGGTCATCATCGTAGGTTTAACAATTCAACATGATTCTTAAAATATCTAAAATGATGATTAAACGCGATATATTATAACGAAATAACCTGGTTAAAACAAAAGCAAGTGTTCTTACATGTTAACAAACCTCTCAACATCATTGGCTATGTTCAACACTCTTATACTTATACTTGACATATTTGCATAGGTGATATTGAGGGGTATATAATGAGTGTAAACACAGCGATCTGGAACACTACAGTCATGAAGAAAATTAAAAAGCTTAATAAAAAGTGTATACTCTTGTTTATTGTATGGAAATTGCATTCGTGAAGTTGGTACACTGAATAGTCTTAGATGTTGGTCGATGTTCATAGAATTGTCCATTGATTTAACCATTTCACACCAAAATACCAAAATATATCTGGCGTGATCTTTATCTTCTTGGCCTTTCCCTGTAGTTCTCTTATTCCGCCGTTGTTCCTCTGATGCTTCTTCATACTGGTTTTACACCATATTCGGCCTAGTCAGTATTTCAGTTGCAAGAAAAGTGCAAATACTTTTAGGTGAAAAGCCTTCGATTGGTTAATATTTTCTACATGGATTTCTAGTGCGTTCCTCCCTGTTAGGACTGTATTCAAGCAGAGGGGTTTATTTATGAGACAAACCCCCTGCTAAAGTGTTTACACAGGATGAGCTTGTTCACTTGGGAGAGTCCTAACACCTTGTCTCTCAGATCTTAAATCAAGATAAGGATGTTACCAGACTTTCTCCCTGATAGGTGCGGGTCAAGAGTTCTAGTAACTGCATTCCTGGAGTCTTTCCACTCAGGGGTGAAAAGGCCTCTGTGGTCAGATGTCCTTTGCTGGTCAACATGCTACAGTGGCTTTAACAAAATATTTATTAGTAAAAATAGAAAAATGTAACAGCCTGCAAAGTTATCTTCAAATTGAAACTGAAGTATTGAACTGTATTGTCTGAATTTAGGACCTGTGTTCCTTATTGGAGGTGCTTGTGGTACATTTTGATGCCTTGATGACAGACAGGGGGCTCCCACTTGAAACAAGCTAGTTCAAGACCAGCCATCTTCACAGTCATGATCGATGAAAGGGTTCCATCAAGTGCCAAACTGTTTGTTTCAAACAAAACAAAAACCCCAAAATGTCATGCTGTCTGACTAACATTAGGCCGCTTACCTTCAAGGTCTGACTCCAAGTTCTTCGAAAGGAGAATTTGCACAATGACGTTGACAGTTTTCAGGAGACAGCGTGATGCAATCGTCTTCACCATGGCAACAGGACGCAGTGGTGCACTCAATGCTTTCTGCTGCTTTGTAGCACATTCACAGGGACCACTGTATGTATCTCAACTGACATATACTGTACATAATTCAATTTACCATATTTTGCAACTCACAGCATGAGAAGGAGGTGTGGTGTGAGGGTGTGTGGAGAGGGTAATTTGCATCTCACACTCAATACATGAGAGTTAGCAGCTCTGAGGTTATCCAACATCACCTTGCTATTTAGCTAACTAACTACTACTAAATGGATAGTTAGCTTGCTATGATTACTAACAACACTGACTATCATGTTGTTTGGGACTCGTGGGAATTGTTCCTTCACGAGCCACAACACAGTTTAAACATCAGCTAAGCAGAGTGTCATCCAGTCACATTTTTGTCAGTGTTACTTACGTTGGTGAGGAATTCATGGCAGACAGCAAAACACTCCCCGGTCCCTGTTGTGTCATGTTGGACCCACTAGAACTGCATGGTCACTACAACTTGAGACAAGTTTTCTCTTTGCCTCATAATTACTTTCTGTAACATTTCTTTGCTGGCTTTTTGGTGGTTTTGGTCTTTACCTGGATGTTGGCAAGCTGCAGGTATTTAAAGAAACATTAATATGAAAAGAAATAACTGAAGCTTAAAAGCGCCGTGTGCTATTCTGACTCTACTGATAGCAAAGGGGAAAAATTAAACAACAAGCTGTTACAGTTCAAAACAAGCTGGAGTTTTTCCCTCGCCTGCTGCACCTCTCCGTCACTCCTCTCCCCTGTCCATTAAAAACCTCACACGATACAGGTGAATAGATTCTTGGGAGGAGTTCAGATACAGATGCTGTGGATTGTCAACATGGTTATCTGACTCAGATGCAGGTGAAACTCACCAAGGTTAACTACTAGCTTGGTGCGCTGCACCTCAGAGCCTCTGTTACATTGAGAATGTAAGGGTTTGTGGGGGTTAGTGTATAAACACACAACATGCAGGCAGTTGCTGTAAATAGGTTATCAAGGCTTTTCAAGGAGAATTCTCAAGTGTACTTTTTGCAAGTAAACTAAAAGTATACTCTGTTATTTTAATATATAAGAAATATACTAACAGTGTACTGAAATAAACTTGCTTTTCCTAAGGGTTTGTGCATTTAAAGTGTAATAAATGTATTTAATTGAATGTATTTTTGTCCGTATGGCTGCTTTATAAATCGAAGGAGACAACAATAATTGTCCAAATCAGAATGCCCCTCTGTGTTTTACATGCAGGGAGGGAGCTCATTGTGAATAGTAGACATTTTGGCAGATTGGAACTGTGCTGTTGGTGTCACACATGAAGTTGCATCATAGTAGCTAGGATTATCCTGGAAAGAAATTGAGTGCATGCACGCTGATTATTTTGATATACACAATATTTTAGTGTATTTTAAGTATAGGCACTATGCCTACTATGTTTAAGTAAATGTTTTTTATTCATTAATTTGATCATTGCTTTGTGTAAGTATAAGGATTCAGAGTTTATATGAAATGTAAGTAAAATTTGATCAGTATATTAAATTATATTATGAATTATGAATTCAAGTATACTTTAAATAAGTATAGTATAATTTGAAGTATATTGAAGTACAAATTAGTAGTCAAAACATTTTAATACACTTTAAATAAACATATTGAAGTATACTGAAATACAATGACAGTACAAATTAAGTGTAATGTAAAAAGTACAGCAAAACATAATCATATTTTAAGTATATTATGCATACTTTAAAGCCCCAGGGAACATATGTGTCATCACCTTCTAATTAGGTTAATTTCGGTCTTGTGGACATATAATATGACATACTGGTCTCACGCTTTTTCGTGCTCATAGTCACAAATTTGAATCTATCGATTCGTGTACATGGACACAAATTTTCCATTTGTTTTCGTGACACTCGCGACACAGCACCACTTTGAAGTTTGATATCATTCATACATTTTAACGATTTGAGGCTTTCTTTCCTTTTCTTTTAAATCTATTTTTAATATGAATATTTTTCATGAGGGATTGCTGTATTTTACTTCAATACATTACTGGCCTCATGTACATAACAGGAAAATCAATAAACCAAGTTCATCAAGCCATGAAATAACAACGACCACACTACTCCGAAAGTATCTTCATACAGATCATGTAAGATATAGGTAGAAGATGTCGAGAGGGCCGCAGCAAGGCACATGTTAGAAATGCACAATAAAATAAAATAGTACAATACAATAAAATAGTATTAGACCAAAATGGAGGCCACTCAGAAATGCAGCTAGACCTCAGACAACTGACAAATACAAATTGTACTCACTAATGTGAAGTCTCTAGTACTTCATCTTGGTGGTGTTGACACCAATCCACAATGGACTTAACGTTAGGTTGAAAATTCTAGTTTCCTCCACGCAAGCCCGTAAATCATTTTTAATCATTTTCAGGGCGCTGAAACTTCCCTTGGCCTCAGTACTCCTTATCAGAAATGTTTAATAGATTTTATACAGGACACTCAGGTTGGGGTATGCCTGGTGCATGTCATTGGTGACCATGAATGGGAGGATTTGGTCAGTCCTCAGCTCCAAAGACAATTCTCTGTACATGGAACGGAAAGTGAGGAATTCGTCCAATATTGTCAGGAATGCATCATCAGTATAGAGGCTTGCTAGTTTATTAATCTGCTCTGGGGCAGGATGGATTAAGTATAGATGACTCAGAACTTTGACTATGCTTGTTATTTCTGCAAAATGTTGAAACCGCTGCCCAAAGTCCTCCAAAAACACATCAAACACACACCATTGACTGTTTGTGTAGGTAGTTTGAGAGGACGTACGTTTTCTTTAACAGAGCGTTCCAAAAAAACTTAAACTCAAAAGAGCTGTTTTGCCCGAAGAGCTGTTAACCCAGGCTGGCAAGGCCCACATTCAATTAGTGCTCTAATCGTTTCAGAAGTCGGTGGAAATGGATCAGAGGGGTAAGGCTCATCCTCTGCACTCAAAACCGGAGCTGACTGGATGGCTGAACTGAGACCAGGTCCATGCTGGGAGGTGGAAGCGGGGGAGCAGGGTCAATGGAGCTAACATTAGCTACATTATTGCCAGGTCTACTTACTTCCTCCTCACTCCTGCTGTTCATCACCATCATCATCATCATCATTATCATCATCATCATCATCATTATCTGTCAGAGGTAAGAGCTGCTGAGGAGTTTCTCCCATGTTTAAAGTGGCAATCTCGAAGAAGATTTTCATTTAAATAAATGTCTGTTAAGTCACTATCTATCACCGAATGAGGTAACACAGTGGTGATTGAGTCTATGGCCCACTGATGAAAGCGCTTGCATTTGCAGTATTATGAGTATTAAGAGCCGGGTGTCTGTGGTGACTTCCCTGCCATGCATTCAAATTAGCGTTAGTGACATGTTTTTCCTTTGAAG
>OMKK01025402.1:5502-16087 GCA_900302305.1 Polymixia japonica
ATTTTAGTTTTTTTTTTTTTTTTTTGTTTCGTTTTATTTTAGAAGGCCTCTTGCAGTCTGGAGCAGCCAGGGGGGGGCGCTCCGTCCTCTTCTCCCTCCGCCTGCCGGTTCCATACACAGAACCCCGACACCGCTGTCAGGGGCGGGCCTTTGGCTGGGGAAGAGGAGAGAGGAAATCAATGTCAAAATGGGTGTGAAGTAATCAGTCAATACAGTTCTGCCCTTTCAACATTAAGCTCTCTTGCCAAGCAGATACTTTTTTTTCTTTTTAAATGCAATTCTCATAGAGCAGAGGGGATTACAATGGCATAGTTTATCCTTTAAATTTCCTTTTGTAGTTGACATTTTATCAATGCAATATTGGACATTGGCTTCAGCATTTTGACTGAGTATTGAGGCATTAGAAAAAGGACCTATTAAATGGAAGTGCAAAGATTCACAGCTTGCACAAACAGTGTTAATTTGCTAATAAGCCTGACAGCTGTGAGGATAGAAACAGTGAAGCTATAACAACTAAAGAGCCATCCGCTCCTTCCATGAAATGTACTGACCAGATGAATCCAGGGGAAAGCTCCCTTATGATTTCACTATAAAACCCTCTTTTATCAAGAAGTGGAGGAGACAGGTCTTCTTTGGCAGCTACATTCAGGGCTCCAGAGAGCGACCATTTTGGTCGCACATATAACCCAAAATCGACTAAACATTTTCATTGGTTGCACCGGTGCGCAGGCCTGTCTGTGTGTATGTGTGTGGCGTCGTGGGCCAGCCCTATAAGCATGAATTTCTGTCACTGACGGACTCACTGACTGAGTGATGAAGTTACACCATACGTTGTTTGCAGTCACGTGATTCCAATGATGTGCAAAATTCAGATGAGGGCAGGAAGTGAAAAGCAGGATGGATGAGATGGAGGAAAGCCCGTACTGTGCTAGTTTAGACGCGATCCCCATGTTATGAAGACATCTGCCCTCTAGCAACAAGACTTTTGGCCACAATTTTAGGGGTGGGTGATACCACAAATTTTGGTTTACCAAAATACCAAATACCATGTAATACTAAAAAGGAGCGGTCTTGCAGCGCACTGTGTGTGTGTGTGTGTTGTTAGACAGTGAGCGCTCACAGCAGCAGCAGAGAAGCAAAGAGTTCATGCACTAAGAAGCACGTTCACAGGACGTGATCTACACTCTTGTCACGAAGACGACACCGGAACGGAGTTTGCAGAGAGTTTCTCTACTCAATGAAATAAAATTGTGAGAAAGAGAGAGACGGATCCATTTTCTTTTTTGGTGTCGATCCTATTGACGCCAGAATCGATCTTCAAAACGAGACGTAGTATCTGTAGTATTGATACTTTTGGTATCGATCCGCCCACCCGACCATACACAGTCCAGCCATATACTAGGTTCTGACATAGTCTTGTTGACGCTAGTCTTGTGTAGCGGCTTGTTGGCCATCTGAGGGACATGGGCTGAGGGGGATATTCTGTATCGACCCGGGTGCGGCGCACACTTTTGTTTGAGTTATTTGAGTTTGACTGATTTGAGTTTGTCAAGCACTTTTAAACATCAGCACTTTTTTAAGTTTATTTTTGAGGTTACAATTGAGGTTATTGCGATTTCTTGTTTGTGCTGCGATTTAAATAAATCTAAAAAAAAATGTATCTGCACCTTTATTCCTGTTTATAATCATTTACATACGTGTTAACAAATTACCAATGTGTATGGGAACTGACAAAACAGGTAACGCTTAAAATGTTTTATTGCGGTGTGGGGAAACATTTTGGGTGCACCTGAATCAAAAAGTTAGGCGCACCAGTGCAACCAATGTAAAAAGTGAGTCTGGAACCCTGTATATTGTCTTCTGTTTCTTCTCCAACTTACATACATAGTAACTGTGCTTATGAATGTATCTTGACACATATTTATGTGGCAGTGAAAACACACCTGATGTAAGTGAGAGTTGTTCGGTAGACCCGGGGTCCCTGGGACGCTGCGCCCGTGCTTCCCGTGGATGTTGTTAACTGCGGGTGACTTGGCCACCTTGGGCCTGCCTGGGCCCGGTCCTCCTCCTCCTCCTACCCCCAGCCCACCTCCTCCTCCTCCACCACCCCCGCTGTTGATGCCGCTCGAGGCGGGGGAGCTCTTGCGCTTCTTGCCCTCCAGGCGCCCGTCGGAGGCGTGGTGGCCGAAGCTGGCGTGGTGTTCGGATGAGGACTGGTGGTGGACGAAGGGCCCCAGGGAGAGGGTGGAGTCGCTGCTGTTCATCACCACGCTCATGCGCTTGATGGACTCGGCCGGGCTGCCCGAGGGAGGGCCCCGCGCCGGGGGTCCGGACGAGGAGCCACCTGCCGACCCTCCAGAGGGCTCGGCCTTGAGGCTGAGGGAGTTGGTCCGTACAGTGGGGCCACAGCTCAGCCCCATGCTATGGACCCCGCTGTGGGAGGACGACAACGACGAGGAGGAGGAGGAAGCGGCGAGCGAGCTGTGGTGGTAGGTGCTTCCTGAGCTGCCGACATTTGCACAGTTCTTCTTGAAGGAGGAAGAGTAGTTGGTGTTAGAAGAGGAGAAGTCAGCGGGGCCATGGGAGGAGGAGAGGAGGGAGCTGTTCTTCCTCTTCTTCCCGGAGCTGAAGCTAGTGCTGCTACTGTTGTTGGCCATGCTGCTGCCTCCACCAATGGAGTTGGGGATGACAGGCGCGGAGGGGCCAGACGGGCTCTCCCTGGGCCTGAAGGATGATGACTTGGTAGTGCTGCTGCTAGAGGAACGGGACTTGAGCGCCCGGCCTGAGGCTAGGGAAGGAGCTGAGGAGGAAGAAGAGGAGTGGGCTGAAGGCATCTGCGGCGACGAAGACACTTGTCGGGCCTGCGCGGTGCCATAGGCCGGGTGCTCGGCCCCTCCCTGTGGGGAGCCGCGGGCATTTAAGGTGGTCCCATAGGAGAGCACTGACTTGCCCTCATAGGATTGGCTGTAGGGAGGCTGGGGCAAGGTGGCAGGGGGGCCCAGGAAACCCGAGGAGGGAGCGCTACCATGGGAGTTTGTGCTTGTCCTGTGGGCAGGTGCAACGGAGGAGGAAGAGGAGGAATTCTCCAAGGCCAAAGGGATTTTCCTATAACAACAAGAAGCAAATCATCATCAAGCAATCATCCACAAAATGTTGCCAAGACTGCAATGTCAACATAATGACTATAAAAATCCCCTTTTGAAGGCAGGACATTTAATTAGAATGTCCCTGCTTGTAGGTACACTGCAGTTTAAATCAACTTCAATTGGTATATTTTGAAACACAATGACACAACCACAGATATCTTGATGAACTACACAATGTAAGAATCTTGAAGAGTGAACAGGAAAGACTTACTTCCACATCTGAGAGTTGACATGTTTGTCCATCATGGCGGTCAGCGCACAACGCACCCGGTCCCAGCGCCAGTCAAATGCGTAGCAGCCTCTCCCGAACAGTCGACTTCCAAAGGTACAGTACTGGGAACAGAGAGTGAGTGAGTTAGAGCTTAAAGCCCAGAAACATGTTTGCCTGGAATCAGACCATGATTTGCTTGTTAGGCAGCCAGCTTTTTAAAGCTTGATGAGATTCAGGGGTCTGTCCAGGTTTCCCTTGATGTGGGAGTCTAATGGCATCTAGCATCCTGACTGGAATCACCAATTTATGAGCTGGACAGAACAACTTTGATGAACTTTGATTATTCATAGCACATAAATAAGGAATAAGAACATTTGGTTTGAATCAAATCACAATAACAAATTTAAAGAGTAACTAAGCCCTAAAAACACCAACACAAAATTGTTTTCAGTTGGAAACCGATGTATTGGGGAATGAGGTAGTGTTGACGATTGATTCAGGTCAAAGTTGTTGGATCTATAGTTTGGTGGGGCACGCCCCTTGTGCTCTAGTAACACAGTAACATCCCATCTTTCATTCTGGTGGCCAACTAACCTGAACTAACTGACGGAAGTGTAGCCAAATCTGGACACTGTCCCGCAAAAATCGGCGAACAACAGTGAATATTATTTATCGTATACCGTTTTCATTTGAGTTTCTCGGCTTCATCCGTTTTAATTTAAGCCAAACATCTTTTTTTTTTACCTAATGTACAAGTTATTTTCTTCTAGTGTCTGTAAATGAATGCGATCGCCTGTATTGTAGTGAAGTGAAACCCGGTGTTGTAACGAAATTTCACTCCCTGCCAGATTTCCTCTCCCCTTCACGTAAAAGCCCCGTAAGAGTGAAATGCTTTAGAAAACTCTGGTGATGGTCCTCAAAAATTAAGTGGTTACAGGCCCATTTCTGAAAAGTTAAATTACGGGAATTTATACCCTTCAAACAATTGTGTAAAAGGTATCAGCCAAGAATTTCCATATTGGTACATCCCTACTACTACTAACGTTAAGCAACAAGCCCCAAAGGTGGCAAATTCAACTGCATTAAGGTGACATGATGAATGGCATCCGACAGTCCTTATAATAATAATAATAATAATAAACTTTATTTATATAGCGCCTTTCATACAAGGATTGTAGCTCAAAGCGCTTCACAACAAACTTATGACAGATAACAGTAATCTCTGGTTGATGAATGACCAGTAGAGGCAGTAGAGGCAGGGAGAACTTACAGCTGCCGGTCGAGGGTGATAACCTGAATAGTGACAGTCCAGTTTGTCAGTGTTCTCCTCCCGCTCCTCGTTCTCGCCCTCATCGCTGGAGGGTCGCGACAGGCCGTCGGGGGCAGTCGGGGGATGGTGTGGCGACTCGTGGACAACCGCAGGGTCTCCGGGGGTACCCCCACCTCCGTGACTGCTGTTTAGTCTGAAAGAAGAAGAGAGGGTGTCATTTGTACCTTCATGAATATTTTTGACAAAAGAAAACAATAAATTGTGTTGAGTGAAAACACGGGTGCTTTTTCTTTTAAATCACCACATTAGGAATTCTGGACAGGTTTCATAAAGGTAGCTAGCCAAATCACCTATCACAATTGTTCTACATGCAAGGCAGTGGGAACACAGAGGTCCAACAATCAAAATCTTAAGGCCTCCGGTATTAAAGCTTACGTTCCATAATAGGGCCAATTCTCATACCTACCCTGCATATTTTGGGGAAGAGAGGGGAAAAAAAGGTAAGCTCATAGGCCTGCCTATTCTCAATAGCGTTAAGAGCAAAAGAGTAGGCCTGGAGAAACGCTTACCGAGGAAGACCAGAGTTGTGAGGCTTGGACTTGCCAAATGGCAAAGGCTTAGTGGCGTCTGGGGCAGGGCCGTTGCCATGGGCGACCTGGTCATGGGCAGCGGCAAGGCGAGAGGAGGGGTGGGGGTCCCTGAGAGGGGGATTTTGGTGGGAATTGGGGTGGTGGAGCTCCCTCTCCCGCTCCCTGGCTCTGCTCTTGTGCTCAGCCAGCAACGTGTCGAAGCGCTTCCTCCGCCCTGGCACCGCCCTCCGCTGGCTTAAGGAATGTGTCTGGCGGCACGAGGGAAAGGAGACAGGTCAGGATAATGTGCGTGCTCATATCATGGAATGGAATGTGATTTGATTGTTAATAGACCCCTTTGAGTTCTAATTTTGCTTGCCCAGAGAGATTAGAGAACAGTGGCCCTGAAGCTAGTTAGGATTCACAGGGTTCACTCAAGGTCAGTAAAGTAGAATGCTTAAGTACTTGAATTGAACTTTGTCAAACGTAAGTGCTGGCATCCCCGGAAAATCAACCTCTTATATGGGCAAGTGCTTAAAAAGATCCTGAAATAAGAATTGATCATCTGTTATTTCCCCTCATTTTGTTAATCTGTTCAAGACTCAAGTCTCTTTTCTTTGTTGCTTTTTTGCATGCCTGGCTGATGTAGGTTACTGCACGGTGGGTGGGTTGCTAGCGAGCTCCCCTGCTCACTTCATCATGTCAGGTGAGACAACGATGAAAATAAGTTCAAAATTGTATTCCGAGCAGCAAAGAGAGGGAGAGACAGTAATTTATGTATGTGGTGAAATTGTGACAGGATAAATCTCACTGCCTGAAGTTACTTTAGCTAGTGTAACATGTCATTACTGTTTTTCTTCATGAGAGAAGGAAAGCAATAGAGGGAGAGATAGACTGATACACTAAAGCTGCAAGTGGGAAACACATTTAATCAGCATGTCATACAGTCTTATCTCATATAAGACTTTATAAATAGGGGTGCAACAATACATGTATTCGTATTGAACTGTTCAGTGCAGCGCCCACAATTCTGTGCGCATTCCAAACTGAATGAGTTCATTCTGCTATACAAGAATAGAGGACCACAAAATGGCCAGTGCTGAAAGCCAGAACTAGATAATCACTTAATATCCTTCAGATATCCTGTTCAGGAGCACTTTGGTGGTTTCCCTGTAAATTAATATGACAGCGATTTTCTCTTTCTCTGTTCAACTAGAATAGGGTACGTAAGTAGTGATATCTCAAACATCACGCGCTGTCAATCAGAGTCACACACATGCAACAACAACCTGCACTTTTAGGCAACCAGAGTTTAGGAAATACTTGGGAGTTGAACCACAGTATTTCCTCTCACATCCCACATTTTAGCCAGACTGTAATATACCTGCAAGTAAATACAAATAAATACCCACCCAAATTGACAACAAAGCCCAAAGTTTTGAGAAAATAAAATGTTACCTGGTAGCCAATAGGCGACATCTGATACCATGCAGGCCTAGTGGTTTTTTGTTTGTTTTTTTATAAACAGGCTACAGATGTTACAGGTTACAGATGTTTTGTAATAGCCTACATTTTAGCGGCTAATGTTGAGGTTTTGCTCAATCATTACTGTTCATTAAATAGTCAAAACTGATTTGGGGTCGTTGTCATTCTTTCGTCAACCTAGGTGTACATGATATTTGCGTTTGTAACGTAAGTCCTATTCACACGGGACTAGTATTACCTGGGGACCTCATGTGATTTAGAAATTACCCCCCATGTCTGTGTTTTGTGTGGCGCATTCGGACGGGATAAGCGAAGTCAGTATTTTAAATTCAATTTTTTTAAATTTAAAAAAAAACAAAAAAACTGGGACCCTTCAAATTTTTTATTCAAATTTACTGACGTCGCATTACCACATGCTGCCATGCATGTCATCCACCTCATCATCTTTCGAGATTTCGCTCGTCTGATAGATTTGAGCCTGCTCTTTCTGTGAATGGGTCTCCATGCTGTGTAGCAAGATGAGCCTCCTGAATTTGCACCCAAAATGCAGTCAAAACTTTCATCTATAATTTCCACTGCAGCCGGGAAAGAGGCAGAAAAAAGGCGCAGAGAAAACAAAAAACCTGATAGACAGACAGATACGTAGATGTCGTCATTTAACAAAAAATACGCACCATGTGTGGTTTTTAGTATTGACAATTAAAACTTAGAACCCCCCCGGGTACCTTGCATGTTAGTGATCTTGTGCATGGTTTCCGGGCCGTCATATCCACGACACCACAGTGGATATCTGGGTTGAATTCACGTTCTGAAGGCGCAGGGGAAAGGTCGGTAGCGTAGAGAGAGGGGGAGAAATCGTTATTCACAGACCTTTTACCACAACTTGCTTGAAGCGCTCTCAATTCTGAATCTAAACTCGTAAACTCGCCCGACAATTTGAAAGAACGGAGGTTTGTTTACCAGGTAGTGTTAGTTCGCCTCCGATCGTAACCAATGAGGTTCCTTGATCGAAACCTGCCTAGAGTAAGCGGTGTTCCCCCGTTCATACCGAAACCGAGCCGTGTCCGACCCACGTAAAACCCAGGTCATTTACCCGAGTCGATGCTTCGGTGTGAAAGGGGTATTAATCAACCTCAAAACAAATTAAAAATGTCTGTTTATGTTTGAAATTTGGGCCAAAATGCCCAATTCTTCTTGGATATAGCGTTTACATCCAATATCATAAATGGGACCTAATTTGGCTGTCTAGCTAGCTGCCCAACTGTTACCGTTTACTGGTAACTTACCTGGGTATATTTTGCAAGAAAAATTGCCTTGTACGTGTTCATACCATGTGGGCAAATCCGTCGCTTATAATTAGGGGTTCATGCCAGAGAGTATTGTTTTGTCTTTAATGTGTTCATTTCAAATGTGGCTGACTTTTTCTGGATCAGCCTTTTATAATCCAAATGATTAATAATGGATCACATTTCAAGTTCTCTACAGTAAGGGGAATTTGTTATCAAGATGTTTTGTCTTTTAAAACAACGACATATATATATATTCCATATGTTCTTAAATATTTGTCTGGGAACAAAATATGAGGAAAAGGAACCAATCCAGGCAAAAACTCACAACGCTCTGTGTGTGTGTGTGTGTGATCTGGAATTCTGTTTTGGTCTAAACCGTTAAAAGTGTGTGTGTTTATGTGCAACTATGTCTATGAAAGAGAGATAGAAAGAAACTACAGGTAATAACAACGTTAATAAATCAGACTCGAAAATGAATACACGTTGACACGAAAAAAGAAAAAGAAAAGAAATGGTGAGACCCTCAGCGGCAGTACCCGTCCTCCCCGCTCCCAGCTGACCTGACAGTCTCTTGTAGAGGTGGCGTCTGCTACTGGCGCTGCTGTCCTGCTTCCTGTCTGACAGGACCGAGAGGTGGCCCTTGCCGTTGGGGATCTGGCCGGGGGCCAGTAAGGGAGGCTTTGGTATGGAGGGACAGTTAAGGCCTGGCTTGAAGGCTGATGAGGAGGAGGCGGAGGCGGCGGTGGCGGTTGTGTTGGAGCTCACAGTGGTGCTAGAGGAAGAGGTGGAGGACGAGGACGAAGAGCCGGGGGCAGAGGGGGCCTGCGCCAATTTCACCGACGGGTCCGCCTTCACATGCATCTTCTCCACCTTGACGGCCGGGGTGAGGCTGGAGGAGGAGGAGGAGGAAGAGGAGGAAGAGGAGGAAACAGACGGGAAAGCAAAGAGGCCGAGTTACAATGCATGAAAGAAAGTACCAGAGAGAAAGGTATGGTGCAGAAAGAGATGGGGGCAGGAGAAGAATACATTAGTCTGACGCATCATTCATCAAAGACTTGTATAAAAGTCAAAACCGTCGTATTAAAAGGCCGCGTTTGAAAAACATAGATTTCTCTGGCAGAGCCTGACCACACTTTTGAGTGGTTGGAAAACAAGTTCGATAAAGAGGGCCCCATTTTGCACTTCAAATTTTTAAGGTTCTAACTTAGTGAGTCAAAGTAGCTCATTTAGATTGGTTGGTAGTGAGTGGGGGAACTTTAGACAAAAATGGAGTGCGAGGTGGTGTGACCGAGGGCTTTTAGGTAGGACAGAGTTCAAAATTCAACAAGCCAATGCATTGGCACAGTTCAGCCTAGCTGAGCCTTGTTTATCATAATTATGCATAACTCAAAATGTTCTAGGCATATTTTAACCAGACATGATGCATGGAACAGTCACAAATTGGTCAAAATAATGTAAGAAGGCTGGATATAGACCATGGATGCTTTAGATATTTTGGCACAGCTGTACACCACTTCACAAATTTTGCAGTTCAACTTACATCTTGTCTGGTTGCAGCACCCTGAAGGGGGGGAAGTGGGGTCTTCGCTGAATGCCTGGCAGCTTCTCTTTGGCTGGTTTGATGAGTTTGGAGTTGGAGGAGGAGGAGGAGGAAGAGGACGAGATGCTGGAGCCGGTGGTGGAGGGTCGGCCAAGGATCCCTGCAGTCCCAACCCCAGACGCCCCGAGCCCGCTGCTCCGGTTTCGGCCTGGCAGGGGGAAGGCCGTGGTGGAGGTTGGCTTGCTGGCTGAACTGTGTCTTCTCTCTGGGGAGACAGGAGAAATCCGCTACGATAAACCACACATATGTAGTTACAATCGCATAAGTCGGAAGAAGACCAAGCTACAAAAGAACACAGAAGTTTAGTCTTCCTCCAACAGTAGTTGAGCAGGTCACCTCAGCAACAAATGAGTAGAAAGTATTTGTGATCCATGCCAACTCCGCCTGAAATAGAACTACCCTACAGGTCAAGAGCTTCATTTACTGTCTGAGCTTCTGAGTATCAGAGCTACCATGAGAACTGATAAAAGAGGGGACGACAGCGGGAGAGGTTAGGAAAATACTGAACTGTGAAAGGAAAGACAAAAATAGAAATAAAAAGCAACAAATTCTTTAGAGGCAGATTGCCTCATTTTTTGTCTTTAAAATAAAAATGAAAGCACAGCATGATTTGCAGCATCGTCAAACATGGGTTATTTGCCTTGAGCAAGTAAGGATAGAAGCTTCCGGTTTTCAAAGGAAGCCCTAGCCACCAGTGTTATTAGCAGGGGAAACAAAAACCTAAATGGCACAAATAATTTCACTGGTGCTATTAAGATACTCATACCATATGGCGCTTTACATTGGCCAGACCTGCCAAAACAAAACCAAACCAAAAAAAAGGAACAAAAGATAAGGCATGTAGGTCTAGGACACCAGTTTCATAACGCATGGCGCAATTGAGCCATTATAGGCATTCCTTTCTCTTTTTTTATTTATAGATTATTGCAAGTTTCACCATAGCCTTGAAATTTGACCAGAGATGTTTCTGTAGCAGAAATACTGGGCCTCCACGGTCATAGGAGGGTCACGCAGA
>OMKK01025445.1:1459-18122 GCA_900302305.1 Polymixia japonica
TTAATAATTAATAGAGAAAATATAATAGTATTGTATATATTGTGATAGCCCTAATCTCTGGTCAGTGTGTTTAGTGGATGTAAACGTCAAACTGTGTCTCACAGAGGTGTAAGAGATGCGTGGTCAACACCCTCCGGATGTCATATGTCAGCTGCATGTAGACACGTCTGGTGTTTTAATATATTAACCTTCACATCGTTCTAATCTCCCTTCCCACCGTCGTTTGATCGACTGAGGAGGGAAAACCCACCAGGTTATTTTTTCCAACAGGTGACGGTTGGAAAAGTTGCGGACAGACTTTACCTCACACTTTGCGACGGGGACGCGTTCAAGCGATTCCTCCGTTCTCTACTAGTGTAGCGCCAAAGCGTCAAAGGCTGGATACTGGTTTGACTGGTCTCTCCCTGTTGTTTCCAGTGCCACCCCAGTGGCTGTCTGATCGACCTCTGCATGCAGATGGGGATCATTATGGTGCTGAAGCAGACCTGGAACAACTTCATGGAGCTTGGCTACCCGTGAGTCCGGCCCTAGTCACCGTTCAACAGAAGGGATGAATGTGTTGCTTATTTTAAAGTTTTTTGATCGGACGCTGGATTCTACTAGCAGGACGAGGAGGAAGAAGATAGAAAAGACAGGACGCAGGCTGTTTTATATGCATACTAATGGTTTCCAAAATGAGGTTTGGGGACCTCCCGGGGTCCTTGAGGGGTTCTGACGAGGTCCCCAGGCTTTCATCAGTGGGCCGTAGGCTCAATCACCATTGTGTTACCTCATTCAGCGAGAGATAGTGACTTAACAGAAATGTATTTAAATTAAAATCTTCGGAGATCTTCGAGATTGCCTCTTTAAAGTTAATGAGTGCTCTTCAAAATGACTTTCGATGTAAAAATACGTAAATTAGAGACTTTGTTTACCAAACGGTGTCAAATGAATGTCTCCTCTTGTCCTTTGTTTGCTGTGGTACAATAGGCTGATACAGAACTGGTGGACGCGACGCAGACTGAGGAGAGAACATGGACAGAAAGCCAAGTCCAACTTCCCTCAGTGGGAGAGGGATTACAATCTTCAGCCCATGAACGCCTACGGACTCTTTGATGAATACTTGGAGATGAGTATGTTGGAGAAAGAATGATATTCAGTCATTACTGTCTTACAGTAGCAGATAAAGGCGTCCATAATGATGTGTGTTATGCTCATTTATGCACCTAAAATCTAAAGTCAGTTGCCCTTTAAATTTTTAATCATCTGGTTCTGGGATTTTTATTAAAAAATAAATGTCTACTTAAAATATATGCCGTTCTATGGATGGTCATGCCCAAAGTATATTTCAGTAATGTGATCAATGGTTAGGAGGTCTGTGCTTTGGATAAATGTTCATCAAATTGTAATAATAATTAATTTTATAAAATACATTTTTTAAAACTAATAACCAATACCGGACATGGTCCAGACGATTTGAATTTGAACTTGAATTAAAGGGTGACTGACACTGATTTTAGCTGTGTTTATATACAGTATAATATTATATGTTATGTTCACTTACCTACACAGTTAACATCACCATCAACTGCCCCCTTTAATGGGGCTGCTGTCTGGTATTGACTATACTGGACTATACTATACTGTACTATACTATACTATACTATACTGTACTGTACTATACTATACTATACTATACTGTACTATACTATACTATACTGTACTATACTATACTATACTGTACTGTACTGTACCATGCTATACCATCTCCTTGTGTCTGTGGTGTGTTTTCAGTTTTGCAGTTTGGCTTCACGACTATATTTGTGGCAGCGTTCCCTCTGGCTCCTCTCCTAGCTCTGCTCAACAACATTATTGAGATTCGTCTGGACGCCTACAAGTTCGTCACACAGTGGCGGCGACCTTTGCCCTCTCAAGCCAAAGACATAGGTACTTATAGAACTACCTTTGATAACGAGAGAGATCAGAGATTGATGTGTGATTGATGTGACATTTGCCAGGCTAATTTCCTCCAGTAGAGACCGATGGGTAGATCATCTCCATGAAAGGTGATGGGTTACTATGGTTACTATGATTGATGACCTGAGCACTAATCACTAAGCTAGCCTTGACCTGCACAACTGAGATACTGAAATATTACACTGATGATAACGATGATGTTATTTTGTATAATAATAATTATAATCATTGTTGTTATTATTATTATTATTAGTAGTAGTAGTAGTTTTGCTCATTTTGTATCTTTAATTTAATTTGTTTTTAGACATGCCGTGGGAGGGTTTGACTGTGTCTCTGTGTTGTGTGTTGATGGCAGGGATCTGGTACGGTATTCTGGAGGGCATCGGGATCCTGTCTGTCATCACCAACGCCTTTGTCATCGCTGTTACCTCAGACTTCATCCCCCGCCTGGTCTACGCCTACAAGTACGGGCCGTGTGCCGGCCAGGGCCGCGCCGGGGAGCGGTGAGTCACAAGGACTTCTTCTGCTTAGCTGACATTAGTTCATATTAGTTCATACAGTTCATATAGTTACTTACAAGTCAGAGACGATTCCTCCTCTGACTTTCTTTCCTTTCCTGTTTTTAATCTTTTTTATTGTGTTTTATACTTTTTTTAAGTCTTTAAACTGCTTTTAGATACGTGCTATATAACATAACTATATTATTATTATACAAATAGATTATTAGTACATTTATTAATATTATACAAATAGAGTAATACATTTTAACAATCCTGGAATGGAATGAAACAAAGCAGGCCACATATAAACAAGTAATAGATGAATAATAGATTTTTCAGCAATGTAAAACAACTAGTAACTAGTAAACAGTTTAGTAGTCACAACACAACTGTTCGCTAGACCAGTTTGCTTGTTATATTGATGACCAGTGATCTGAAGCTTATTCTACTGTTGCTCTGAATAAGAGCGCCAGCTAAATGCATAAAATCTGTTCCTGTTTCCTCTCTCAGGTGCATGATGGGATACGTGAATGCTAGTCTGTCAATATTCCGGGTGTCTGACTTTGAGATTAAATCAGAGCCAAGGACTAACGGCTCCGAGTTGTTTGGAGAGGCTGTGAAGTTCTGCAGGTAATTGGTGTGTGTGTGTGTGTGTGTGTGCGTGTGTGAATGTTGTCAAAGTCAGTGTGTTGTTTTCTTGTTTAATCCTGAGCTAAACTGAATCCAAATTCAATCTGCTCTGTTTACATGTCTATAAGTCATTGAATCTTGACGTGACTAAACTCCGCGGTTGTAATATCAACATGAGTGCACGATGACCTTTGACCCTGCTACGTGACCTTTGACCTCCCAGGTACCGGGACTACAGGGAGTCCCCAGACTCTGCCGAGCCATACTCCTACACTCTGCAGTTCTGGCACGTCTTGGCGGCCAGGCTCGCCTTCATCATTGTTTTTGAGGTCAGTTTGTCACCAGCTCATAGTAGATGACAGAAGAATGTCTTTGCAATTGGATTATGTAGCTTTTTACTTTTCAATCTGTATCCAAATTTGAAATCATGTCACGTCTCCCACATCTTCCTCCTCTGCTCAGATTTGTTGTCATTAAACAACGTCCCACTCAGTCGTCTCATTATATTTATTTTCTAGTGTTTTATCTCACAGGAATGTTGCCAGGGCACTTTGGCTCTGACTCTACTATTGGTTATGGTACTTTTTATAGGATTGTTGGTAACTTCATTTCTTGGTTTATAAAGCAATAACACTTTTACAGAATGTTCCTCTAGATTGTAGTGATATTAAATGATGAACTTAAAGTCTTTTTTTTTTTTTAAAGAGGCTGGTCGCGATTTTGGCGATATGTCATATGTATTTTTTAAACCTCTCATTTTGGTCCCAGATGGTCAAAGTTTAGTTCTTACATATAAAATATATGAACTGAATCCCAGTTTCACTTCATTCCGCAACACAATCTCTAGTTTACCAGCGATAGATTTAAGTTGGTTTCAGTTTGGGTTTAGTCGCCATTTTCCCCCGAGCTGTCAGCTCACGTACCCATAACTTGATTGACAGCCTTCACCTGAATGTTCATTGGTGCGTTGGGGTTTCAGGGCGGGCCCAGGTCAGTCCATTGACTTCACCTTCAACATCACCACAAAGCCCCCAAGCTCTTCTCCCCCTGTTGTGAAGGTATGACCTGTGTGTTTGTCGTGTCACTTTTTTGGCAGCACATGGTCTTTGCCGTCAAGACCCTGATCGCATACTTGATCCCGGACCTGCCCAAGGACCTGCGGGACCGCATGCGCAGGGAGAAGTACCTGATCCAGGAGATGATGTACGAGGCCGAGCTGGACAGGCTGCAGAAAGAGAAGAACGAAAGGAAAAAGAAGGACAGGGCTCATCACAAGGAATGGCCCTGAACACACACACACACACCGGTACGCTAGCACCTCAGGAACATTCAGGACGTTCTAGCACTTCAGGAAAGTTCAGGACGTTCTAGCACCTCAGGAACGTTCAGGACGTTCTAGCACCTCAGGAACGTTCAGGACGTTCTAGTTCAGGACGTTCTAGCACCTCAGGAACGTTCAGGACGTTCTAGTACCTCAGGAATGTTCAGGACGTTCTAGTACCTCAGGAACGTTCAGGACGTTCTAGTACCTCAGGAACGTTCAGGACGTTCTAGTTCAGGACGTTCTAGCACCTCAGGAACGTTCAGGACGTTCTAGCACCTCAGGAACATTCAGGACGTTCTAGCAATTCAGTTCAGAGGGTTAGGGTTAGGGTTAGGGTACACACACATTCTTGCACACACCGGTACGCTAGCACTTCAGGATTAAATCAAAGTGGTTATCCACAACTATCCATAGACATTGGAGTGTTTGAACAACAATTCCCAGAGTTCCAGATGTTGTAATCACATGTCTGTCCACCCAAGTGTTCCTTCCTCAGACCGACACACTTGTTTCTTTTTGGGAATAGTTCCTCCTCCTTGCTTCACCAGCTCTGCTACTGGTCCCAGTGCTGCCATTAAGTATATACAATGGAAATACAAATACTTTGTTCTCTGTCTGTGTCTCTACAGGAATCACTTGGGTCCACGTTTGCCCTACAGGGCTCATCTGAAGAGGGTAGAAGAGCTGGGGTTCCTGCATGAACCAGGACACCATCATACCCATCTCCTGCTGTGTCAGACCAGCGCCTCCAAGTGGACAGTCAACAAATTGCGTCCAGTTTGCTCCTTTTCGGGGGGCTTCTCTGCAACTGTAAATGCCTGACAGGGGAGTTCCACTGTCGATATAAAATAACATCCACTTGAACATCTGGCAACGGATTTAGCTGCTTTTTTTTTTTTTGCAAGATTGTTCCTTCCACGTTGGACTCAGCATACGTCTTCAGATCCTGAATGTAGATTTCAAGCAAGAGAAAAATAGTGACTTTTACAAACGAGGGAGACCCTGTCTGCCGTTGCTTACTGAATGACAAAACTTGTTTACACTTTGTTCAAGGAACATTTACAAGAGATAACATTACTATTTGCTTAATTGTAAATAAAGAGATATATAGATGAATGTCAGATAGGCCATCTGCTGTAGTGTAGTGCAATAAATAAGTGAAACTTATTTAGAAATATGTTCCATCTGAGCTGTGGCCACAGGTTGCTTAAATTGAAAATGCCTTCCATTTGAATTTAGATTGATAACTGCAGTAATAAACATTATTTATTGTAAAGAAATTTGATTCTTTCACTGTATATTTTGAATGTTGGTGAGGTGGCTGAGGTAACAGACTTTGACTTTGAGGATTTTCAGTTAATTAGATCGTTCGGAGGAGTGAGACGTGAGGAAGGGACTTTGATGTTCATTGATGAAACGTCTCACAATTTAAAAAAAAAAAAGAGCAAATGCAATTAAAAATGCCTTAAACTTCACCCAAATCCCACACCCACCTCTACTCTCTCTCTCTCTCTCTCTCTCTGTCTCTCTCTCTCTCTCTCACACGCACACACACACACACACATTTACAGCAACAATATCACTGAACAGAACTCCACTCACCTGCAATATTTTTATTGCTTATTGGTGGTAATAATAAACCCTGAGTAACAAGCCTTAGCTTTTTATTCATCACAATGTAAACATTGTAAAACGATCTTTTACTCTGAGATGCTATTTTTAACTGCATTCGTTGCACGTTTTTATAATGTGATCACATTCTCTTAGGCAGTTTATTTCAAATCGAGCAATTCTCAGTTGATCCACCAGGGGGCATCAGTGCGCTACAGTTTACTAGCAGGTAGGACGGATCTACAGTCGTTCAGTTGATCTGTTTATCGTCCTACCTCAGTTGTCTCAGAGTTGACACTCAGCCTTGATTCTTTTGGTACATTTATTAGATATTCATTAGACCAATATGAACTGCACGGTCTATAAAGAATCCTTTTAGTTGAATAACTGAAGAAATACTGTCTCATGATCAGATTGTGTATACATATTTTCCAAACAGCTAATTTGTCAGATCCATACAAGTATTGTTGTTACAGGAATGGAATACAGTTTAATGCTTGATATTCCATTAGAAAACGAAGTCAGCTCATTGTAGGAATCCTTCAACCTCTAAGATGAGGATAAAGCCGGTCTGTGTTCTGTCATTGAGAAGAGACTTCACCACCACACAACACAAGCTCAACGGTTTCCCTCTGAGGAGAAATAAGTAGTGTTTTATTTGACTGAAATTATTTACAATAATGGCGTAGCTGTGTAGCTTCAACTGATGTGATGAACCACAGTGTTAGCGTCAAGACATGTTTGAGCGTCTGCAGAGCACAGAAATTAGAGATACCTTCAATATTCTGGAGAACTAGTCCAAGGAATGCCTGAACGGTTCATCTTTTTGATTTGTGAGCAAATCAGTTCTCAAACTGAAATATATTATATTTTTTAATCACTGTCACCTTGATTGGTGAAAAAGCCCCCTCAACATACAGCTTGTCCACATTATCCATAATACCACCAAATGCATTATGTAAAACACCCTAACACAGCTGTTTATCCGTGATCAAGCTCTGGCTGCTCATTATTTCACATGTCCATCATGGTAGATTAGAGCCCAGTGGTTATATATTTAAACCTGTCCTGCAGCCTGGATTATTCTGGCCGTTGGGGCTGTGTGGGAGCCTCGCGCAAAGTCTCCATTTTGATTATTAAAAGCGGTACAGAGGAGACACACCACGTTTGTTTCCTATTAAGGCGACTCTCCTCCCCTAAGAGGATTATCCTTGACACGCACTTGGGAGTTGCGTAAGGGTGTCAGAGGATAATATTGAATCTGCCATTTCCTGTCCTATCCCATATTTTGGCAGCTCAGTGTATCTCTCTCTCTCTCCCTCTCTCTCTCTCTCTCTCTCTCTCTCTCTCTTAAAACAACTTTATTTATTCCAGGAAAGTTGACCTTGTTCTTCAGCAACACCTTACGTCACATAGACACCTGCGAGACGCACAGTAACATACTACCAGCAAACACACCGCCTTCTACTGTTGGTCACCAAGCAGGAGTTGTGGGCTCCAGGCCTTGCTCAAGGGCACTTCAGCAGTGGTGTAATCAGAAGGGTTAATCTGTCTTAAAAGGTGACATTTAATTAATTTAAATGCTGCTTGGTACATCTAATGTATGCTGCATTGAAGAGAGGGTTCTTACTAGTCAGAAAGAGTCTGTGTGTGTCTTGTCGATAAACATAAAACACAAAACCACTGAATGTGTGCTTAGTTTGGCGTGACAGGGGAAGGAGAAGGGTTGGGTGAGAGTTGTCTTATTTCAGAAGTGATGTAACCATGTTTGAGTCTGTTGAAATCTCAGAACTAGAGGTCTTTTTATCCACATTGTCACACCGTTTTCTACGGAAGCCGAGGACGGCCGTGCTTGCAATTATTTTTCTAATGCCGTTATCGCGAGATCACAAGTCAATTATCTCATTATAAAGTCGTTTTCTCGAGATAACGAGATAATGTATCGCGAGAACACAACTCGAAAATGAGTGTCTGGTTCATTGATCACACTTGCTTTCAGCCTTCAAGTTCGCCGTCATGACTGTCGGGGAGGATTCATGACTGAACAGTAAGTCGAGGCATAAATGTGTAGTTTTGTTTGCTGCAGTTACGTCATTAGAGCCTTTTGTTTTCTCGAGATAACGAGATAAATGAACTCGTGATCTCGACATAATCAGCTAAAAAAAATAATTGCAAGCACGGCCGTTCTCGCCTTCCGTAGTTTTCAGATAAACAGTACTTGCAAAATTGATCACCTCAAAGCCATCCTTAAATCTACCATAAGCTATTGCATACGGCACAGACAGAAACCTTTTGTCTTATAAGCTACTGTTGTGGTGTAAACAAGACCCCAAAGTGCCTGGCCCCACCTTTCAGGTGTTCTGCTTGTTCTGCTGGCAGACTGTTTGCACACAGATTAGGCAGCGAGGCCCTGGTACCACATCCTGGATGGTCCCTGCAAACGGGAGGAACCTCCTCGTGTTGCTTCCCAGCTGGGGTTGCCAAGGCTACAAGTCTGTCTCTCTTTCTGTACATCTTCTGTTTCCCCCTAGCTGTCTCTCCGTCTATTTCTCAATTTACTTTGATTTCACTCTCTCCCTCTTTATGCCTTTCCTACAAGCGAACACAATTGCACACACGCACAAGTGACACGTTAAGTACATACAGACACACGCACACACGCACACACACACTCAGAAGCACAGCGGACACATAATGAAGCCTATTAATATGTAAAGGGTTTGAAAAGCTGCTCTCGTCTTGCCTGAATCGCGACCCTCTCTGCGTCTGTTACAGTCCAGCAGACAATGTTAAATTCAAAACTGTTGGCGAAAAAAAAGTAAAGAGAAAAGAAAATGGCTTTAGATAAGTCTCTCTCTCTCCCCCCACCTCTCTCTCTCTCTCTCTCTCTCTCTCTCTCTCTCTCTCTGACCTTCCTCTCCTGTAGAATCTGGGTCAAAGGCAGCATCATCCACGTTTTTTTTACACCTAACACCCACTCAGTTTCTCCTGTCTGTGTCTGCGGTATCAAAGGTTCACGGCAGCGCACCGTCTGGCTCATCACGGTGGGGAAAGTGCGCTCGCTTCTCTCCGTTACCGAGCCGGTAATTACCTGTCTGTGATGTGGGGAGACCTCCTCTCAGCGGCGCGCGGGGACCACGCGAGGGTGTGTTGAGTGCTCGTGTTGAGTGCGTGTTGCTTCAGGTGCGAGACAAGGTCTTAAAGAGGGAACAGTTTAAGTGTTAGAGGAAGAGGCAAAGTGCAACCAAAACTTTTGAGTGGACTCAAAATGACACGAATACATCCATAATAGCAGCCAGTAGGGAACACGCATAATAACAATGTGTGACAGGTCCACTTTATTGCACATCCTCAATTGTTAGTATTTCCATGGTGACAGAGGGAATGTAGAGACCAGGGGAGACAGGGGAGATAAATGTGTTTATAACGGAGCTTTGTGCTCGCTGCTGACATGATTTTGTTTTCTCCTTAGTACTGAAACATTCACGAAATTCTATATGGGTTTTTTGTCTGTGTGAGTGGAATATTTTACTCATTAATATTGTGTTTCTGCCATTGTACCAGAACACTTTAGAGTTGACCTGTCTTTGACCTGGCCTTGGCTGCCACTGACAGATAATTCACTGGTACAATCACGCACCTTTTTCATTTAGGGATTTCAAGTAAAAAACAAGGGAGGATGATAGCCTACTTTGTGTTATTTTGCATTTAACAGCTGAGCCAGCCTGAGGTGAGTTGAAACAAATTATACGGTGGCCTTGCAAGCGTCCTGTCACTAAAACTATCCTTCTCTTATTCATCAAGCCACTGTAATTAGTGTACGAGTGTAAATTTTCTGTTTAGTTCAGGGGATAGATAGCCTTGATACAGGCCGTTTCACTTGCTCTCTCTCTCTCTCTCTCTCTCTCTCTCTCTCTCTCTCTCTCTCTCTCTATATGGGAGAGAGTCTGACATCACATTCTGGCATATTAACGTTGTCCTGATTTATGACCGTGGCTTAAAGCGCCACAGGATTGGTTTTTGACGTTTTTTTGAACTGATGCATGCTGCTGCACAATGACTTTGATTCACAATGAATCAAGTCCCAAAATGTCCACTTAGGCCATTTTGAACAGTTTTAGGAGTAATTCGATTTTCTAAGCAGAAAATTGCCTGTTTCAAATAACCCACGTCAACGCTCTTTGTCTTTGCTTCTGTTCAGTGAATACCTTTTTTTTCGAAAACACCAGGAAGAAAAAAATGACTGGATTGGGACTTTTCTAAATAGTAATAAAAGAGTGCACTGGATAATTCTGAATATATCTGATCCACAAAGCAACACGTATTTCGACAAAATCTCTGCTATGGATTAGAACATCATTTAAATGCCTTGTGTAACTGTTAAGTGTTGCTCTGAGGTCAGGGGGCCCTTAGAGGGGAAAGGTCAAAGTTCAAAGAGTGAGCTCTCTTACACAGTCCTTTACAGATTAATAGGATTAGATGGGTGTAGTCAATAGACAACCAGGACAATGTTCTAGATAGCTAGTCTCTTCATCTTGCAGTTGAGATATCGGTGGTGTTTTGGTCTGTTATGACCTGAAATGGTTACTGCTGTTATTCTTTGCTTGTGATATTATGATATGACATAACACACTTTACAGTTTATCTTGTTTTGTTTTGTTTTTTTAAATAGAAAGAAAAAAATACGTCTCTGTGCTTTAAATTATTTACTTGCAATTTGAAAAACTTAAAAAGTAAATACACGAATGTACAGTAACTTAATCGACATTGCTTTTCTGCAATTTACCAGCACAGCTGTTAGGAGGCTGCGCTCTGAGTGAGTTGCTCTGTAGGAAATATGAGACGTGTGTTTTGTTCAGCGTCTGTAAACTGCTTCCTCTCATGCTAACTAATGTCACTACACTGAAGACGTTTCATGATATTATAGACTTTGAACTGATATTTGTCTTAATGTATGATACTCCTTCTTGTTCATAAATATTATATTCTGGGATTTTTTTTCCAAACACAGTAGGTTAGTAAATTAAGAGGTTTTAAAACATTCTGCAGTGATTCTTACTCTGTGCTGTAGATAATCATTTGTTTTCAAAATGTACATATGGATAATTGTGAATGAACCACCTCAGTTTGGAGAATGTCTATTCAGTTAAGAGGCCAACATAAGAATTACATCCTAATAAATTATATCATGCTCCATCATAAACGATAATGAAATAGTGGTCACACATTGTCAAATGGCTCCATTGTCTCATGCATTCTCATTAAGCTACATCCTACACATCCATTATACGCACAGCGTATGAATTATGATAGTCAGGAAATGACTACATTTATATCGGGCTTCTGGGGAAGTTGAAAAGCCAGTGTCCTGATGGATTTCTGTCTCACATTTATTCATTTATAGCTGACTATGAGTATTCAGTAAAATATTATTAGTGTAATGGTTAAACAAACAATGTCAGTAATATTACTACAACCACTGCAGTACTACTGCTAAAGCTACCACCTCTACTACTACTACATTCAGTATACTGCTGTTATTGCTGTTACTACTACTAATAATGATTATCATAACGATGATGACACTTGTCATCACCGTCATTATCATCACTGTCACCATCTGTGTAAATTTTATTGTTGTGAAGCACTTTGAGCTACAATCCTTGTATGAAAGGTGCTATACAAATAAAGTTTATTATTAAAGTTTATTATTATCATCATCCCTATCATCAAATGAATACTTATTCAATTAATTCACCAATTAACCTGCTAATTGGGGTGGGAAAGCGGAATAACAATAATAATTGCCATATTAGCCTGGCAGCATCTGCAACATTCTCAAAGTGTAGCACCTGAACGCAGCCTTGATCTGTGAATAGCACCTTGTCACTGGAATGAGCTGGAGGTGCTGAAACGACTCCCTACGGACTCCCTCACCACCTGAAACCTCCGTTCAACTCCTGAAATTAGTCTGTCGCCTCTGGAAATATGAACCTAATGCAAAGCAACTCACAGCCATGTTGGACCCACGTGAAACAGAAGTATGCTGATATGGAATCTCTCTGCTCTGTAGTCTCCACGTACCTGCAGAGGCATTAGGATTAAAAATGATTTTAAAGTTTCAGGGGTTTTTGGTTTGTTTGGTTTTTACACCAAGGAAGATGTAAGATCTTTGAAAATGTGGTGAGTCATTGATTTAGTAAGAGGTTATTTATAATCCTTTTATCCTTCTCTGACCTAATGCTGACTAACAATAATAACAAACTCATTGTCAACCAAAAGCAAAGTTAGTTTTTTCATTTGTTGAACAGAGTACTCAAAACAAAAATGGAAAATACTGACTAAAACCACCTAGGGGCCAAATATGACTCAACTCTCTTACTGTAAAATACCTTAATGTGTTGTTTACATGAATAAGAGATCACATTAGTCGATGAAATACCAACATTTAATCACTTCTTACCTACGGATATCAGCTATTGCAGTGATGATAAAACAGGTGTTGCCTTCACTGCTGTTAGATGTTCTGTTCTGTTCTAGAATCTACGAACACAGAACACAGTTAACATTCTGAACACGTGAAGAACATCTTGGACATAACATCTGATTCCACACACCTATAAAAAATACAAGCAGGATGGATGAATGTGGGTCATGTTGGGCTCGGGGGCCAGCTGTGACACTGATATGGACTGACTGGGGACTCTCTGTCGGGGTCAAAACTCTTTCCTGTCTGAACCGATGATAATCAATGCTTCCGATGTATTTCCTGTTCGCGATGCTTTGAGCTGGTGTGTCTCACATAGCCTCATTCAGGTCAGTTGTAACTTATGCAAATCAGAACTCATACTCGTTATCATGTGCTTATTGAATGTCGTAGCCCACCATTCAAAACATTGATGTAAAAAATAAAATACGAAACAAGCTACAGGATGGCACAATGACTACCGAGACTACCATTAAAGATGCTATCAGTAAGATCAGCCCTCTAATGTTGGTGAGGTGAACTACACTAACAAACCAAAACAAGAAGCACAGTGTTCCAGCTAGTGCAGGCTGAGGGGAGGAGCTACATGTTGATGGACAGTTCTGCAAAACAAAACAAAGACCAGGAAGTAGAGAAACAGCACCTCTGAGACACAATCACAACAGAGAGAGAGGAAGCTTTCAGACCATCACCATTATACTATATCTTAACATACAATGTAGTAATTCAACTTTTTATTTGATTTTAACATATTACAGACAACACGCTTGATTCATGCATCCTGGTTCTGCACAATGACTTCCCATAATGAACCAAGTCTGAAAATATTCATTTGGGCGATTTACAAGTATTTTGGGTGGAGCCAAAAACGATTGCCCATGTGACATGACACATGTTGTTTGATGCTGTGACGTGGCTTGTCTAGACAGACAGCTGTGTGTGTGTGTGGGGGGGAGGTTGTTTGGTTCAAAAGACCTGTGTCATTGCCCTTTGCTTCCACTCTGTGAGTATTTTTTTCTCTGAAAAACAACCAAAAATAACCAGTGGAGTGGGTTGTTAAGCCGGAAGAATCCCGTTCAAAGCCGACAAGAATGCATCTGGTTGAAGTGCCCTTGAGCAAGAGACTAGATCCCTACCGGCTCTAGAGGTACAGTTCTCTGACCGTAAAGAAAGGTTCCTTATGTGGGTCAATAAAATACCACATTGTTTAGTTTGTCTGGTGCTCAGATCTCTTCTGCTGCGTACAAACCTTCACGTTTATCTGTTTGCCTCTTTTTTTCTATTGAGCTGCGATTTCTTTTTTTTTACCTGTTTTGTTTTTCATCTCACCTCCATAAGCTTTTATTTCTTCTGTTATTTCTGTGTCTTTTCACCATTTTAAATGTCCAACTAAAACTGACTGAGATTGTTTCTGTTGCACAGCTTTTTGTTTTGTGGCGGTTATTGAACGGGACGTGGTAGACACCACGACACAGATGAGCATCACTGAGCTACGGCACGACGAGGGTCATTGTGATGTTCATAACACACACACACAATATCCGGCAACGCTCCGTAGCGACTTGTAAAACCAGGCTTGAATATTCCTTTCAGTCTTGTTTGAAAGCATGTTTGCGTGACCCTCGTGACCTTTGTCACAACAATTTACCACAACAACAGCTGCATTTCCATAACATTGTATGAACTCTATCAATACAAAAAAATATATACTGCAAAACAGACATAACTGGAATCCTGCCTTAACAAAACAATGGCATTTTTCTGCTTGGACCAAATATCCAAACACTAGCGTACAGGACAGCACAAGAAAACGATACTACCTTAGATCTAAGGGACTAACTGACTCTCTACAGAAACAGAAACAATAGACACTTAAAAACAACTTGGTGCAGACTGCAACAAGAGGATAGTCTTCAAGCTAGTTGTCATGGCTACACCACGTGAGCGCGCTCTGTCAGGGCCTGTCCCGCTGTCCTGTTTCCATTCTTCAGGATACCCTCTGTAGTGGCACGAGCCAAGTTCATGGCCGGAGTTTTTGGGCCACATTTATCAGAGTCCTCCACCTGAGGTTCTAAAAAAGCCACCCTCTTCCCGTTCGTTCGTCTCTCTCCCGAGTCGGCCTCTCTGGGGTCCGAACAGAGAAGGATGGCTCGTCCCCCGCACCCTCGGTCCGCCCCGCCCCTTCCCCCGCGGCATCGACAGGGCGTGAGGTACAGGTACAGCAGCACCAGTACGATGCTGACCACGCAGGAAGCCAGGGTGGTGAACGCTGTGTTGAAATGCTCCGCGCCGCTGCCGTGCGCCAGGCCGTCGGCGCCGCTGGCGTTTCCGACCAGCACGCCAACTTGCGGAGATTCGCCGGGGTTTCGGCGACGACGACCGCGCGACGCCACGCATGAGTATGTCCCGGAATCCTCTACGACCGCCCCCCTGATTTCCAGGCTGCCGTTTGGGAGAACCCTGAGGCGACTGTTCGGATCATGATCATCGTCGGTTGATGAATGAAGCACCATCCGTGGAGTGACCCAGAACACAACCACCTCCCCCTGGACAGGCGGGACTAACCCCGGACACGGCACTGTTAGCCAATCCCCTGGCTCTATTTGGTGTGCCTCTGCCACAAGGAAGGGATTCAACACACCGTGCTGGCCCCCGGTCCAGTTCGGCTCCTCTCCTGTTCCATCTCCATTCAGTCTACACGGGTAGTCGCTCCTGAAGTCCACGACAGACCGATACTGTTTCCACTCCCAGTACTCAAGCATGGCCTGCAGAGTGCACTCACAGACCAAAGGGTTCCCCTGTAAATATATTCCACCCTGTTGCAGGGCGGTCAGAGACAGCAGGCTCCGGACAGGCACCTGGGACACCATGTTAGACGACAGATCCAGGAAGGTCAGGTTACCCGGCCCTCCAGGTCCTTTGTAAAGTTCCATGGGGAAAACTGTGAGTCTGTTCCCAGAAAGGTAGAGCCTCTGTAGGCTGCGAAGACCGTCGAAGGCCCCAGAGTTGATCTGGGTGATCTGGTTACCGAACAGCAGTAATACCTCCAACTCCTCCAGTCCACGGAAGGCAGAAGCGTTGAGGACAGCCAGCCGGTTGGACGACAGGTCTAGGTGGCGTAGGTGCGGCGCGAGGGCGAGGGCGTCCGGCTCGATCTGGCTGATGATGTTCCGACTGAGAATCAGCGCGGCGAGCCGGTCAGACGTCTCGGCGAGCCAGTCTACTCGCAAGGTGAAGAGAACGTTATGGCTCAGGTCCAATCGCGTGGCGTACCCCGGGAGGTCAAAGGGCAACTTGGACAGATTGCGGCCGCTGCAGGAAATTATGTCGCTGGCGCAAAGGCAGCTGGCCGGGCAAGCTTCCACGGAGGGAGGGCGGCTCAGACACAAGGAGAGAAGCAGCGCCACGACGACAGGGTTGCCACGGATGCCTCCGTCATCGGTTTCACTCAAGACCTGTGACACCGCTGGACACATTCTCCCGTTCCCCCTGGGGTGAGTTCTCAGGTTACTGTCTCGAGCGGTGTGAACATGTCCGCCTCATGATCCCCTCTAATGCTGAAGTCACTCTATGAACTGACGGGAGGGGAAAAACAAGCAAGATAGGAACAGCAAGAATGATTATCCATCATCAAAATATTTTGAATTAAACCTTTTCCCTTGCAAAGTAATCTATCTATCGTCTATCTATCTATCTATCTATCTATCTATCTATCTATCTATCTATCGTCTATCTATCTATCTATCTATCTATCTATCTATCTATCTATCTATCTATCTATCTATCTATCTATCTATCGTCTATCTATCTATCTATCTATCTATCTATCTATCTATCTATCTATCTATCTATCTATCATCTATCTATCTATCTATCTATCTATCTATCATCTATCTATCTATCTATCTATCTATCTATCTATCTATCTATCTATCTATCTATCTATCTATCTATCGTCTATCTATCATCTATCTATCTATCTATCTATCTATCCATCTATCTATCATCTATCTATCTATCTATCTATCTATCTATCTATCTATCTATCTATCTATCTATCTATCTATCTATCTATCTATCTATCTATCAACCACAGTCTCTCTTTCTGTCTCTCTCTCCATCTGTTTTTTCCCTCTCTGTCTCCTCCAGTCTCTC
>OMKK01025450.1:1598-13990 GCA_900302305.1 Polymixia japonica
ATCTGTTGGGCCGGTGGTTGTCTGCTGACCCCCCCCCCCGGCCGGTCAGCCTCTCGGGCCTCATCAATAAAGCTCCTCACGTTTCACAAGAGAACACCTGTTGGCTGCTGTGTCGGAGGGGGAGGAACTCGTACACGCCCTGAATTCAAACCAACGACGCTCGCAGGGACGCTCTGGTGCGATCCTCTGAGTTTCATTTGACTTTCAGGGTATAACGTATTCATATTCCAGAGCATTGAACCGTTTCTCATGTATAATCATATACTGTGATTTTATGTACAATAATAACAAGATATTAATAATGTATAAGAAATTATCATAATAATAATTGTTTCATGTTAGCATCGCAATATTGACAATTTATTTAAATTTAGAACACCTCCTGCATTTGAAAATGGCCAAGATGTAGATTTAAGATGTTGCACCACAGTAATTCTTCCCTAAATTTATAACAACTATTAATCTTGATTAATAAGCTTGCAAAAAAATAAAAACAAAAAACAACAGGATTATCGTCTTAGCCCTAATCACACAGCGCCATTCCAGAGTGAATTAAATGTTGAATAAGCCTCAACTTGAACATCACCGTCACCATCAACAAGTGACTAACAGTGAGCAAGACAGAAGTCAGGGTTGTGTTGTGTTGTTTAGCAGAATCGAGGAACCAAGCCTTTCACTCAACGTTCAAACCAAGACGCTTGAACTGGAGGGCAGACACACTGGCCTACCATAATGTGTAAACGTAGTCTTCATATATCTGCATAATGAACCGGTGAAACGGTGCCCTTCCCCAGCCCCTTACAAACTAGCGTGGAAGTGTGACGGAAACGAACACACGTGCTCGGCAAGCCGTCCTTTGATAAATACACGTTTAGAAAGAAAGAGAATGGAAGCTTTGTTTTCAAATCTCGGCTTTGTAGCTCGAGGTGCTGAACTATGGAATGTTATATTAGGGCAAGAATTATACAAGGCAGGCTATATTTGGACCTGGAGACTCGGTGTGGTCCATGTGACTCACTGGACCGTGACCCTGCGGTTTCATGACGTTTCATTGAGGTCTTGGGTAACATGGCATGTCAGACTTCTTCAAAATCTTTATTTATGCAGAAGAAGCTGTCTGATCACCATGTTTTCTTCTTCAGCAACCAGCTGTTTCGCCTTCATACCATTCCACACATTTCCTGCAACTGGAAACTTCCCAGTACAACCACTGTGCTCTTCTGTTGACCACTTACTTGCCCAGTAATACAGTCTTCTACTGTTCCACTGAGCAGCTCATCTGGAGGAACTAAGGGATTAGGTGCCTGGCTCAAGGGTAAGGTATTTGTTAGTGAAGCTGGCATATCTAAGTGTTTACAAGACAACGCTTTTGTCCCAACATCCAAAACGACTGGTATTTTTCAGGGAAAAGACAACAGGTGAATGGGGGGTATTGAGTGAAGGTGCATTAAGTCTTTTGGCCAAACTTAAACAAATGTTGTAGTCTAAAGGCAAAACCAACGAGGCTGTTAAGTAATTACCACAGCTACATGTCCTCGTCCTAAAAGACAGAAGGTAACTGTCAGGGTAGAAAACATTTAGAAATGTTTCTAAAGTCACAAAGACTAGATCCTATACATTAAAGTGAGTTAAACTACTTTAAATCTGCCAGAAAGTCCTCACTGGAGAGAAGAAGAGGAAGCCAACTACAAACCAAATGATGAAGACTTCGTACGAGAGGTTATAGACAAAATATGAATAATGCCTTTTCATCCAGCCTTTCCTGCACACGAAAGACTACTAGGTAGGCCAGGTCAGACGGCCTTCAGTCATGCAGGAAGACAGAACTACTACTGTGTAGAGAGGCTCAACTAAACACCAAACATCTCAATGTAAATAAGTAACATTCCATCCCTCAACAACCACTGCAGCAGAAGAAGACTGTGGTTGTACTGGGCAGCTCCCAGTGTCAGCAGAAGAAGACTATGGTTGTACTGGGCAGCTCCCAGTGTGATTGTGAAACAGGACGCAGCACGCCTAAAATAACTGTCAAACTGCTTGATATAATGGTGTACAACAAGCAGACGTCTCTGGTCTATTTCTCCTCCCCCAGGACATCCTGACTGACAGAGAAGAGAAGAGAAACGCATGTGTTCGCTTGACAGAGAGGATTCTGGGGTTTTTTTGTGGGACTGCAGATGGCTGTCAGATTTCAGCTTGGTGCTTTCAAGACTTTATTGGGGTTTTTTGGTTCATTTTTCATGTGACTGTCGTCCCGTTGTCCCGCCGGTTGTTGTCTGAGCTGCCCAGTACAACCACTGTGTTCTACCGTTTGCCAGTAAGCAGCCCCACTGGAGCAGTTAATGGTTTAGTGCCTTGCTCAAGCACAGGTATCTGTGCAGAGAGAGACGAGTGTTACTCATCTACCTTCCCTGCCCGAGGCCATTCAAAGCTTTTCTAGGGATTTGAGCCAGCAGCCTTAGATTCTTAAACATTAAGGCTTCCACTAGTTTACTGGGGATTTTGTTATGATGGAAGTGTATGCACTGAAGTATTCTGGTTCTGTGTGTTACTGTGGCGGGAATTGGAAATAGACACATCACTTCACATTCTCACTCCATCATCCTCATCTCATAGGATACATGACTGAAGGAGTTCCACTGAGGGAACTCCTTCCTGTCTTCAATACACCGATACCTGATCCAAAGATAGATCATTCTGTCAGTATGTACACATGACAGGTACTATTGCGCTCATTGAGAGTGCAATAACAAAAAAAACTCAACTGAAGCTTTTGTGAACATTTGTGAAAAAACAAACGAGAATTAGCAGCGCTTGCTAAAAGAATGAACTGAAACTGGAATAACCGACAAACTGTCAAATTAATTAACAATTCATGTAAAATGGAAATCATGAAACTATTATAACCACTACAAGAGTCACTATACATAGTTCCCTCTCTCTCTCTCTCTCTCTCTCTCTCAGGCTTACCATCATGAGTTCCCTTTGGAAGGACTTCCTCTCCTTGTTCTCCATGTTGGTGCACTCCTCCTTCAGTTTCTCCAGAACCGACGCCACCTTCTCCGGCTCGTTATCCAGCTCGGTCCGGCAGAAATAATTCAAAGGCAGGTTCCCGTACCCCAGGGCGTCAGCGAACGCCCCCCAATTGCCCACGTTTTCCATAAGAACCGTCCTCACGGAGGCGTAGATGTATGTGAGAAATTTACAAGGCCTCAGTATCTGCTCCAGCAGCATGGTGGTGGTCAGGTCTGGCCCGCACCAATAAATGGGCTTAACTTTCCCCAGAACCAGGACGTTCTTTGCGTGGACGAGACCAGTCTTCCCCTGATAATATCCGATGTACCACTCCTTGGTCCACAACTGCCCTCTCAGCTTGATCTTCTCCTCGCTCAGCAAAGCGATGATGTCTCCCTTCTTGTATTCCAACAGATAGGTGCTCTTGTTTTGCCTGATCACCGTTTTGATCAATTTGCCGAACTTCAGGTTGGTGATGCACCGGTCCTGAAACTGCGGGTATTTGGAGGTGACAGCCAGGGGAGAGAGCACAATCTTATCCACCTCTTTCTTCTTCAGGAACCTCCTCTGGCCCGTTAGCCTCGCTCTGTTCTTCGGTGGGGGCAACGGGGTTTGAACGCAGAACTGGGCGAGGATACAGCCGAGGGCGTCTTTGACCTGGACCCTGAGGGTGAAGTCTGAGATGCTATCGGGATTGTGCGACGTGATCATGTACAGAAGCCTGCTGACTTTCCCCAGTTTGACCTGGAAACCTCGGATCACCCTGCCCCCCTCGTTGGTCTCGACCTGGTAGTTGGACATGTTGGAGTACAAGCCCACCTGGAGGTCCTGGGGGTAGCCCAGCACAAACTGGTGCTTCCCCCAGAGCTGGAGGGCCACCGGTGGGGTGGAGGTGGCCTGCCTGCCGACCTCATTCACCAGCAGGGTCTTGGGGGCACAGTCATGCCCAAACATGGCTACGACCGCCTTGAAGGATGGGTGGATGTGCTTGGGTCCATAGACACCCAAAGTCACTTTCTTCTGGACATGGTCCCAGACCGTGGTGTTGTGGCTTATGTACTGTGCCTGTACAACAACTGCCATGTACATACAAGGCTCCAGATTATCCAACTGCACCTGGACCGTGTCCTTGTAAACATAAGCGTTTGGAATGGGCGAGTAGGGTCCCTCTTTGCAGTCGCTTCGAACGCAAAGCACTTCAGCCACCCGACCGTTCTCCCTAATCACGGTCACCGACACCTTCATCTCCAGTGTAATGAAGGACTTGGTCTCCATGTTGCTGAGCTTGATTTCCACCACAGGGCTGATGGTGGAGCAGTGGTCATTGTTGAGCTCCAGAGGAGGATCCAGCAGAGCTTTCATGGAGATCTGCTGGGTGTCTCCAAAGGTAACGTGGCCCTCTGGGATGTGCACACTGATGTGGGTGTCTGGGAGCTGAACAACCCCTCCATTGCTGTCCAGCTTGCACACGATGTTGGTCTCCACAGGCTGCGTCTGGCCCCACCCAGGGCTCTGGCCCAGGGAGTCCAGGTCATGGCAGGACCTGGCCAGCTTGCGGTGATTCAACCATGCAGTCCTGAAGTCCTCCCTGCTCTGAAACTGCTCTGGTGAAGGAGCCTTAAGGCCCGTGAAAAACCCAGATGAGGGTAAGGTTGGATTGGACTGAGCCTGCAGGATGGACAGTTCTGACAGACTGTAGGATCGTTTACTCCTGAAAAAGGGGTTATCTCTGTGCAGGGTATGTAAAACCTCCTGGTTAGGACAGGCGGGAGTCGTCGAATTGAAGACGTTGTAGCTGCTGAGCCCATTGGTGATGATAGTACTCGAGTTAGAGTTGGGGCCAGACGATGAAGATGCCAGAGTGTCAAAGAGAATTAGGTCTGCTGAGTTCCTCACACCTCTGTCATTGCAGTTCTGGCCCGACAGACCAGAACCAGCTACAAATGGATTCACGGAGAAGGGGTTGCTGTATTGTAAAATAGGTTTAAGGGTCACACCTGTCCACTCCCCAAGGACCCCATACTCCTTCGACCCCTCATCATTCCCCTCCCCTAGGCTGTCGATCATCCCGCTGTCACTGAGCGAAGAGTCCCTGAAACCGATTGGCTGAACGTAGGCCGACGGAATGTAGCCCATTTCTGTGTTGTTGTGAGCGTACCACCACTCTCCGCCTGATGTGTCCAACACAAAGAGGCGGTCGCCTTTGGAGAATTTCAGGGTGGTGAAACTGCTGGGGCAGTAATCCTTTATGGCCACGACTTCCTGCGCGGCTCCGTAGGAGGCAGAGGTGTCCAACCTCAAGGCACTGGGAGAAGGCACTAAGAGAGAACAACATATAGAAATTAGACATCACGATTCCCCATGAGAGCATAACTACTTCTGAGAGACCCCCTACAGTAAGGCCTTCTGGCTGCGGCTGAAGTGCAGGAAAATAATATCCATAACAATTGTAGGTTCAGTATACGCTTTATCACTCTTTCACTGCTTTGTTTAAATTATTTATCTTTTTCAAACTCCATGTAAACACACAACCACTAGTTGAGGAAGGCGGGCTTGTGGCCGTAAGGTTGCCAGATCGAATGCCCAAACCGTTGACAAAATGTGAGAGCGGACAGTGAATGAGTAACTTTACTCAACAACTACTGTTGCGGTATGAGACGCTTAACTCCCAATTTCTCCAGTGGAGCTGTTAAATGACTGTAGAACACTGTGGATTTACTGGTCAATTTACAGACAGTAGAAGGCTGTGGTTGTACTGGGTAGCTCCCAGTGTCCAGTGGTAGACTGTAGTTGTACTGGGCAGCTCTCGGATGTGAATGTGTGTGTCTGTGTTAGTGTGAAGCAGGGCATTACTACAAAAGAACATGGTATGTGCTCATTTAGTTAGTTACTTATTTGTTTATTCGTGTGGTATTGAACAAAACCAACAAGCCAGAACCAGACTATCCTCTCTAGTGTCCTTCCTGGGATGAACGTTTGCCACAGCCAAACTCAAGAAGCGACGGTCCTAAATTAGCACGGCCGTAACTGGCTAAACCACTGACCTTTGACGTCGGTGAGACTAGCCTCGGTGACCCCTTCACTGAGGTCGATGAGCGTGCCCTCTGACCTGCAGCGAGGGAGGACGTGGTTGTTGTTGGTCACTCTGGTGATTCGATTGGCAGCCATGGCCGGTCCTTATTGTACTGTTCAGTCATTGGCAGCTTCCCATCTGGATGGTGTAACAAAGAGAAACAGGAGTTCAGGGAAGGGGTGAAGGGTCAAATTCAACCTCATTCATATTTTAGCTGTTTATTATTTTAGCTCTTATCCAGGGTGACTTACAATGAGTGCAACAGCAGAATAGTTAGACACCAATCAGTAGTGAGGAGGTTAAGGGTGAGAGCTACTGTGCCTGACAACATTTTTAAATGCTCAGCCGCAACTAGAGGAGGAAGAAAGGTGGAAGGGGATAGGGTTTAGGACAGGGAACAGCCATCAAAAACAAGCTTATAATAGAAGTGGCTGGTAAATGTTCCTCAGAGCTACAAAGATGGTACAGTTCACGACACAATGCAAACCCACAAGGAAAAAACTGCAGGCGCACACGATTCCAGGAATGAAACCTTGACAGTAAACCTTCACAACAGACTTTATAGGATTATATTCAGCAGCCGCTGCAAAGAATGAGTGAAACATGAGAGATGACAGCTGCTTCCACTGATGATTTGCATCATCATCATCATCACCACCGATATGCAACGCCTTGCTTTGGCAACCGGGATACCTTAGAGCAAGGCACCTAACCTGTGTTTATACCTGGGATCGGCTCAGAACCGTCAGCACAAAGGTATAATGTGATAAAAAAAGAAGGATTGTTTTTTAAAATGTTTATTTTGATCTTCACAGAGAATATCCTACTGGCTGTGGTAGGCAGCTACAGTGGACAGGTTTCCATACACACCTGCCTTAATATGATTATGGTCATACTCCGAATACAGCAAATGTCATATAAACGTCCAGAGTAATCAGAGTAGGTTCATTTTCCTTGTAGGAATAACCCAGGATTAACACACCTAGACTTCTGCTCATGTGTTTATAGAGATGACGACATAGTGACCTTGTCTGCTGCAACAGTACCTGAAGACATAATTAACACAATACTAGCATGAAGGTGTCTGATCTGAATGGGCGTATGAACAGTCGTGTTTCTCATTCGACTGTCTGCCATGCTTTTACTCATGACTAAATGAAGGGTTTTTCACGCAATTCCTCTCGGGGTCAAAACAAATGAATAATACAACAGCAGAACACTTAAGGATGCGGTGCACGCATTAAAAACCAACTTATATAATGACTACACCCCCTCCTCCACCTGGGAGCCTGCGCTGAGAGCCACTAAAGTCCTCTGAGGTGACATTCTATTTGCCTGAACCTTCTCCCTCAATGAGAAGTGTGTTGCTCATCAATAAACCACTCCTCCCATTGGAGAACCAGCACTCAGCATGCAGTCGATAGGAGCATACGATCAATAAAGTGCCGGCGGACAAAAAAGATTGTCAAGCGCTTTGATATAACAGCCAGGCTCTCTCACAGCGGTCCGCTAAATGCAGCGGGAGGCAAGTAAGGCTTTGAGAGATAAAACCCAGAGTTACACCCTCTGGAAACAGGATCAACTTGAAGCATGCTGTTCTCTGACATAGGAAACGCAGAAGGTGGCTTTAGTTCAGAGCAACGTGGATTCCTGAAATCACGGCTGCAGATGCAGATAGAGCCTTCTTGGGTGACGTTAAGTTTTTAATTTATATTATATCTACTGCGTGAAAAAAAGTGAAACCTACTCTTAAAAAATGAAAGCATAAATTACTGCAGACTATGGTACTTTTTTTAAGGACAGTAAGTGACTAGAGAAAACACTTTCTACAGAACGGATATGGAATGATTAACTCCAGGTAACAATTCCTCCCCAACAAACAATATATAGCAGTTTAAAATCAAAATCTTTGGTTTGTTCCTCTTCATTTGGCTTGTCTTAGCTAGCACAGAAGTTTCAATTACTGAAGGAGAGGAAACATTAAGTGAACAGCTTTCAGGGGCTTTCAGAGACCGCCCAGAGGGCTTCTGGGTAAACCTCCCTCAAAATATGAAATTGGTTCTTTTTTTTTCCCCCTGCTGCATTAATATCCGACTGGGTGAAATATCCTCCACTATATAGCTCATTTCAGTCTGGCTGAAGGAGCGAAGATGCCGTGCCACCGCTGGGGAGCCTAAACTTTAATTAGCCCAGCATCGGCTGGTCCTAATCCCTGGATGAATGTTGCTGTAATAACCATTTCCAACAGCCGTATGCTGCACTAGCCGGCCTCCACCGCTTTCCTATCACAGCTTTGTTAACTGTGCAGATTTGCAGCCTTACAGGGCTGAGCGCAGCAATACAGACCCAGGACTAGACCATGCCAAGAAAACCTGCTCCTTGACGTCTGGTCAAGTTAATTATTCGTTGTTTAATTATTATTTTATCCAACCGTTTTTGACCCGAAAAAAGGTGAACTCGTGATAAACATTCAAGTTGCAGACGAACATCTCGCAACCAAAACACAGTCAGTCACATTGGAGACACACATTCCAACATCTAAACATCTACAAGTTCTCCAAACCGGACTAGTCCGAGACGAAGCCAGCAGGCTCATGAGCAAGGGCCTAATTAAATTATGACTAAACAAAGCAAAGACAGCCCTGTATTGAGTCTGCCACAAGATCCTTCATTAACAATTTAAACTCACCAAGAGAAAGAGACCGTAATGAGGGAGCAAAATACATGAAGGCACTTGTTCCTAATGCAGCACTGACCACTGGGACAGGTAACACATTAGTCCGCAGCATCACTTAAGCAAGGCAGCACCCTGCTCTGGGCTGTGGCTAGATGTGTACACTCTCCATGTGTGTGTGTGTTTGTCCCTGGGGCAGTTTCAGCCAAATTACCAGCCGTCACGTCTAAATTTGTTTAAAGGATAAGTTCACTTACAAAACTAACTTCGCGGTGTTGGTTACTCACCCCCACGTCAGTCTAATCACAACTGAAGTTTGTCATAAGTCCACATAATATTGACGAAATTAGAAGGCGATTCAACAGGCTGAGTCGAGGCCCGTTGTTAGTTTGTCCAGAGTTACCATAACAACGTTTGAGGACACCCCGTTTGGAGGAGACAGCCTTCATCACCTCTTCAATCGCAGCTTTGTTTAGATGTTTAACCTGCAGATTCTTATTCTCCGGGACTTACAGACCCAGGATCAGCTAATGGGAAACCTACAAATAAAACCTGCCTGCTGGCATCTGGTCAAGTGCATTAAACATGACTCTGTACTGTAGAATTACTCTTCCTCGACATGCCGATTAATCAGAGGAGCACTGCATCGGCGCTGTAAAATATAACCTCCGCTCCAATCACTGGTCGGATAAATTATCTGGGAGATCACTCTGGTAAGTGCTGTTTTTAGTGCAGTTTTCACCTCAGTTCTCAATGAGATTCTTCTACAGCAGGACTTTTAAAAAGAACATGTTTTTAACACGCTTGTGTTTATTTTAAATATCTATCTGACCAACAACATACATGTTTCTCATGTGTTGCTATTAACAAACTAGGAGGTGTTGGAAGTCGTGTTCCTGACGGTGTCCTGCGGAGGACTTGCTATGGTGGAGATACACAGGACTGTTTTGGGGGTTAGAGGTAACGCAGCGTGGGGAAAGGCCAGGCGTCTGTTTAAACAACACAGGGTTTGTGGCTGTGCTGACGCGGCTCCTTTTCCCCGCTGTTCGATCAGGTTTGTAGGAACCCGGTCCAAAAGGTTGCCGGTTCAGTCCCACGTATCGACTATGACTAAATGCTGCCCAAGTGCCTGCGAGAAAGGGAATACAACACGGTACGACACCATTAAATCTGGTAACTACTTGTTTTTTAGCGTGTGTATGAGCCTGTGCCAAGGATACAGGACGGACACTGAAACACTAGGGACACTAGGAAACACTGAGTCCTAAACTTTAAATATCAGCCGATACCAAGTACCGATCACATCCATTACATTTACTGAATTTTTCTCCATTAGAGTGATCTACCATCTTGTCACAAATGCAAAAAGAACAAGCTGGCTTTGATTTCTGACATGTTACACATGGCTCTTGGTATCAGATTTTAGTATTGGGGAAATTGTCAGATACCGATACCTTTAGCCTGGTACTGGTGCATTCCTAACTGCCACTGGACGTCTTTATAGTACTTTATCTTCTCTGGCATGTAATGTAATGATGGAGCAAATAATGAAGGTCTATGCTTCTCTTAGAGAAGAGACAGAGCAGTCTCCGCCCAGTGTGGGTGTGGCTACATCATATTTTCTTTCCAAAATAACATATTCACTTAGAAAACAGTGCATCAATTATATTTACTTTAAAATAAATGCAGAAAACCCATTTTAATTATTAAAAAAATAATAATTAATTGCAAAATTACGAAAATAAAAACAGGAAACTTATGAAGTCAACTTTGTTAACTCTGTCCTTCAACATAAAAGCCCTCTACATGCTATTGTATTTCACAATAAAGGTTCCTCTTTATAATCTAATATAACAACGTATTCTGTTACACCTATCATACCCAGATCATCGTCTATGATATTATGATAAAATCATCAATAACAAAACCCTAAATGACAATGTCTACAATATCATTCCAGCAGAGGTGATGACTGCATCTCTTTCTCCGCCACAATAACAGTCTCTTCATAATGCATGTGCTATTATTAGCTGAATATTGATAGGACCTAGTTGGCAGTGGCTCTCAGTATGTCCTTGTAGTTGTACGTGACTTCTAAAAAGGACTGTCTATAACTGCTGTGACATGCTGGTTCTCCCAAAGATATTATAATTTTAGGGATTTAACCGACACTCTTATCTGAAGTGACATACAAGGGATGAGCAGGCTGGGCATTCAGAGTCCTGCTGAAGGACATTTGGAGAGGACAGTGAAGTTTTGGAGATTGGAGGATACTTCCAGAGGCAGAGTCACACCGAACCAGACACAGCAGGAACGCAGCAGCAGGTTAGAGCAGTGACAACAGAGGTAGAGATTGTGACATCATCGTCACTTCCTCCCTAATCTCCTCCCTCCCACCTTTCATAAGGTAGCATCCTCCCACAGCTGGTGGCATTGATGTTTGACACATCCGTTTTACATTTAAGGGCCCACTTGATTGATTCTTGATGTTTTTGAGCATGTTGAACTAAACTTTCAGACTGAACCAAACAGCCTTTAGATTTTGAGAACTGAACCTTTTGCTTGGTTTTTTTTTTCTAAAAGACAAGGAATAAAAAATGACTGGCATTTAGCTCACTAACAGTCGGCCATCTTGTCTCCTCCTTGCAGAGTTATTGGTTTTATTTATTGTTACCTGACATTGGTAAAGCAACAACATGTAGCAGGTTTACATGCATGCTAACAGTTCATGCCAGATATGTATTGCACTACGTCTTATTTCTCAGCATACCGTCAGCATATTATCTCCCCAGGACGTTCATATTCAGTCTAAGTATTTGGTAGCCTTCCAAGAAAGCCACTGGCTGATTATGAAATTCATTTCCACCAATGACAACCAGAATAATAATTAAGTTAGCTTCTCTCTACTTGCTAATGGCTACAATCTGATGTTGTCTTACACTGAACTCCAGAGAATTTAACCCAGAGAGCAAACAATGAGAGCGAGAGAGAGAGAGAGAGAGAGAGAGAGAGAGAGAGAGAGTGTGTGTGTGTGTGTGTGTGTGTGTGTGAACTTCAGGGACAGTATTGTATTCACTGAGTAAGTGTGTGGCTTTTTGTGTGTCTTGTGCAAATGTGCAAGTCAGTGTATGTGTGCATGTGTGTACTTGTGAACAACAATGTGCCTATACAAATTACAAATATGTGTGTACTGTCTGTGTGTGTGCACACTGGTCATATGGTTCAGCAGAGAGAGGAGAGTGTGTGTGTGTGTGTGTGTGTGTGTGTGTGTGTGTGTGTGTGTGTGTGTGTGCGTATGACTAAAGAACCAAAGCATCCTAGCCTCCTAGGCAGTGACATATGAGTGGGTCTCCTCCTCTCCTCTGTTCTCCTCCCCCTCTCCCTCCCTGTCTTCTCCTCTCCTCTTCCTCCCCCCTCTCTTCTCGCCTCTCCTTCCTCCCGTCTGCTCCTCCCCTCCCCATCTCTCCTCTCCCCTTGTCCTGTCGTCTCCTCTCCTCCTGTCATCTCCTCTCCTCTCCCATCCTCTCCTCTCCTCTACTCCTGTCGTCTCCTCTCCTCTCCTCTTCTCCTCTCCATACAAAAGAGGAACAAGGAGTGTGATTTTTTTCAGTTTTTTTTCCAGGGGATTAG
>OMKK01025458.1:4906-18202 GCA_900302305.1 Polymixia japonica
ACACACTACGTTTCACAGTTGCTGGGCTCATTTAAAATTATATTAAGAACAAAATAATTGCCCTGCATAATTGAATGTGAAAGCGTACATTATTACGAAGCCATTGCTTCACATCACAAGTCTTTTAATCAGTGGGATTGGGGCCATGCCTAGATGAATTAACAAAAGATGAAAAATGATGTCTTGACACGCACAGGCCATGCTCAGTCTTTTTGTCTCCCTTTCCTTTGTGCTGCTGTTCATTTCAGAGACTCCCCTTATTTCATTGCTCATAAAGCATTATATAGGAAGGCTGGGAGTGGGGCTGGGGGGCTGCATTCATCTCAGTCTATATTGAAGAGTGTTATCTTAATCAGCAAATCCACCTCAGGAGATCCCCAGCCAGAATAAGGCATTAGCCAGTCGCAGAGGAAGAATCTTTTGAAGAAGAATTTGGAGAAGGCGGCAATCAATGTTTTTGGGAGTAATTACAAGGTAGGAATGGTTAAACTGGGTGATGTGTTGGTTGAAGAAAGGCCAGTGAGCTGCTGACAGTGTAATTGCAATTTAATTGTAACTGGTTACCATGTTTACATTGTTTACTATGTTTGCCAACAGAGTTGCCTTTGTGTAAGAAAAGATAATTCTCCTTGATTTATTCATACTAATACTGGGAGGCTTATTGATGTATTGATGCTCTCTGGTGATTCTCATAATCAGTTATGGTTGCAAGGGGGAAAGGCTGTTCACATTGACATGCTAGAAACAGAAAAAACTAATTTGAGGATAAAACAGTCAAGATGAGACCGTACAACAAATACATTGATGTTGATTAGATAAAAACAATGTGAAAATTGTTTATTAACCTTGAAATAATGTTATAATAAAGAGATAGACACTATGAGTTCTAGTACACTATGACATCATGTGAATATGAGTACCACTAATCATACAACAGGTCGTTCCGACCAGGAAATCTGATGTCAACAACACATCTTAAACAAGCTCAAATCAGCGTAACAGCACACCTAGCCATGCTCAAATGAAAAATACCTACTCATTATAAATGTAGTCCATCACTGATACAAACTATTAATATTAAGTATCAAAGCTTAGACATTAGTAGCTACATCGGTTTGAGAGCTGACATAAATGCATTGTGTTGTCAAGATGCCTTAAAAATGGCCAAATAACTGATCAAAGCTCATGAAAACAATCTCTACACTGACGACACCCAAATCTATATCTGCACCAAGCCTGACCTCATCCACCCTGACCTCTCTCAACCTGTCTTCATCAAATCAAAACATGGATGCACAGCAGCTGAAACTGAATTGTGACGACACAGAGGTTGTGTTGATTGGACCAAAATCACTTACAAAAAAAACACCCACAAATTCTGGCTGACCATTGAGGATGCAAGGGTCACCACCTCGTCCCATGCCAAAAACCTGGGAGTCCTCTTTGACACCACCCTCTCATTTGAAACCCACATGAAAATCTGCCTGTCCTTCCACCACAAAAACACTGCACGCATCCGCCGATTTCTTTCCAGCATCAATGCTGAACAACTTCATCACATCATGCCTTGACTACTGCAATGCCTTCATGCCTCCCCTTCCATTTACTCAACAGACTGCAAAATGTACAAAACTCTGCTGCCTGTCTCCTCACATTCACCCCTCCCTGCCATCACATCACCCTTGAACCTTCACTGGCTCCCTCTCCATCAGAGGATTGACTTTAAGATCCTTTTACTGACTTACAAAGCCCTCCATGGCACTGCACCACTCTACCTCTCTGAGCTCCTCTGACCACACTGCCCAGGCCGCTCCCTCTGCTCCTCTGACTCTGGCCTCCTCTCTGTCACCAAAACCCAGTTCTGCACTTTGGGTGACCTCTGTACGCCACCTCTGGAACACCACTTCCGTCCGAGCTGCTAACACCATTGAATCTTTTGAAAAAGCTCTTAAGACCCACCTATTTAGACAGGCTTCTAAAGTTTAATGGTATGTCTGTTGTGTGTTCCTTTGCTGTTCCCTTTTTTTTCTTTCACTACTTCTTTGCTGCTTTTATTACTGCTTTTTTCTACTGCTTTTATGACATTTATTATCTGTGAAGTACTTTGAGATTTTGAAAAGTATTGTACAAATATAAAAATGCATGCTGCAAGCATATACTGTATATGCATACTTCTTATTATTCTTCCACTTTGGAGCGCTACTCCTCCCACTGCTTTCACACTGCGTAGACATGAAATACATCCAAATGGGCAGATTCTCCGTCTCAGTGTGCTATTATTTTGTGGAAAGTTACCGTGCACGGTTTTGGAAATATTCCACTTTTAGTGGGAAAATTTCCCCTTCAGAGGAATTAGTGGTGGCAGCTGGTGATCACATCTTGCTTCGACTGTTCTGTGCGCCAGCTGAAATAATTTTACAATGCACCAATCACTAACCAGGGTCCCGCCCTCCTGCCAGCCTATATAAGCTGCTGTTGAGCTTGTACTCACCCTTGCGTGCCGAGGATCTTGCTTCAAAGCACCTTCTCCTCTTCAGATAAGAACACTTAACAATGAATGTCGACAATGTCGCACCAAAATGGCCCTTTTCAGGGTCATCCTCCCACACCTGCAGCTCCTGTACAGCAAGGCTGGATGCCACAGACGGCCACAGCATGCTCAACAGGGAAGAGATGGAGAAACTGGCTAAGGACTCTGGCGCTATCCTCCATCTCACCTAGGCTTTGGCTGTCACTGCGGACAGGATGATGTCCTTCTCCACCCTCACCCAGTGTCACATCTGGCTATCGCAGACCTCCCTCTCTGAGACCCAGAAAGCCTGTCTTGTCCTTGGCCCCCTCTTCAGTGACATCCTCTTTGGTCCACACTGTGGAGGCTGAGGTCGCCTCATTAAAGTCTCTCTTGCCACTTTCTGAAACCTCCAGAGAGCCACAGACCACTCCAGGGCAAGGGACCCTCTGGTCGGCACTGTCCTCCGAGGGCTACTCACCAGTCTGCCAGGTCTGGCAAATGCAGCGCCCCTCCAGCAGCAATCGTTGTGCTGACATTATCAGGTAAGCACAAAGTTTCTCGTTTATATACTTTACTCACAGGTGTGTGAATTGACCTGGATATGAGGCATCTGTAGCACGAAATAATATAATATTAGTTTCTAAAGAGATAAGATGGAGCCCTCTTCTCTTTTCTTGTCCGTTCAGCAGCGGCATATAGGGGAATATAGGGGAAACACTGATGTCAGATTTTCATGGCGAAATTATTGAGGAGGAAACATTCATTCATTCAAGGTAATTGCGCTTATGACACCGCATCCGAGTTCACTTCACGGCAAGTTCAAAGTGAAACTGTTACATCAGCTGGAGGTGGAAAACATTAATCCAGCTCCAGGGCTCAATTTCTCCCAACTGCAAGAGTTGGACAATGTCAGCCATGTCCATTCCCAGGCTCTACCACCGATCAAAGGCTCTCCTGCTCCGGGCTGGCCAGAGGAACCCAGGCCAAGTAGAGGGTGAAAAAGAACCAAGAAGTCGTCTCCACCTCATGCTCCTCAACCAAAGCAGGGAGCAACTAGCTCTAATGAATCTCATCATCCAGTTAACTCCCATGAAAGCGCTCAGGTTGAATCATGAGCACCTTTCAATCCATCAGTATCCATTTAGAAATCCTGGAAAATGCAGGCGCCTCCTCTTCCATACCACTTGCATATCCTCAGCCGCTCAACCAGCATTCAAGCACTGCTGCTGTTTCTGTCACCACTTCAGCTCAACATTCTCTGGCCACTATCCCTGCCAGGGAGACCATACATCCCACAAACTGCCAATATCTTGCTCAGATTATGAGCAAAAATCCTTCAAGGTAAAGATATTAATATCATTAGCCTGATCCTGCCTTCTCCCAAATGTGATAAAAAGATTTCTACCAGCGAACAGTTAGCAGTGGTTCTGAAGTCATCTGATCCTTGGTTGTCAGGAGGTTTATCCATTAACACATTCTTAGTAGTAGCTTTTAGCATATATCAAGATGTTCTGTGTTCAATGTACCCTGAGAGGAAATCTCAACCTTAAATACAGAAAACACCTTTTCAATACCATAAAGCACTTTCCAGCAAGTTGGCACTCTATATGTCTCAATATAACAATCGAATTAACTGATCCATCCTAGATACTGAAGTACTCCTTCTGCTAATAGGAGGTCAGCAAGCGCTCTCCTGTGCCACTTGTGGTAATTTCAGACATTCAGCCTCCCTCTGCCCAAGTATACCTTTCCAAGCACATAGCAGCAGCTCCGTCTACATATCAACAACCAGTTCCCCCTTGTGCCTACTCAATCCGATTGCCGTGGGTGGCAGGTGCATATGTTTTACAATAAGCAAAGTTGCAATAATTTTAACGAAAATGTATGTACATATCCAAATTGCAATTTCCTTCATATATGTAGTGCATGCAGCGAAGCTCATCCAAAACACCCTCATCGTCCATCCAGCCTTGTCCTCGGAAAGGACATCTGGATGGTTCAAAGACCTACTGAAACATCATCCCCCCAACTCCAATAAACGTCAAAGCCCTAGCTGGCAAACCTTCTAACCATCTAGATCCTGTGTTTGTGGATCATTTAATTACTGGACTGTCCCAAGGGTTTCGAGCAGGCATAATTTCAGATGTTAGTGAATCATATGTCTGTAATAATCTGCAGTCTCACATTAAAGAGCCCGAAATTGTCTCCCAACTGTTTCCCAGCAGAAAAAGAATTGCATAAAGGTTATTTAATTGGTCCTTTCAGTTAATTTCCTTTCCCCTTGTTTTGCACTAGTCCCGTCAGGGTAGCTATGTGGAAATATTCAGGAAAGAAAAGGCAGATTTTTGATTTATCTGCTCCTCGTACAGGCCCACTAGAAAGTGTCAACTGTTTTCAAGTGTTTTATGCTACAGTCGACAATGCTATCAAGCTCATTGGCCAGGGCACCTGGCTCTCAAAACCTGATATAACAGACACTTTTAAAATTGTGCCCTTTCAGCCATTAAAGTGGTATTTGTTTGGCATTAAGTGGAACTCAAATTTCTATTTCGCAGTTAGGTTAACATTTGGATGCAGAAGCACCCCCTCCATATTTAACCTGGTATCAGAGGCACTTTGTTGGATCTTGTTAAACAATATAAGATTTCCATCTGTTCTTCATCATCTACATGATTTTGTACGTATAGATGCTCCCCATGATCATTCCGGCTAATTTCATCATGTCCAAACTAAAATCGACTTTCTTTCGCTTAGGTATTCCTTTGTCAGGTGAGAAAAGCATTGGTCCACCACAGTCTCGAGATGAAAGCCTCTCTTTCAATGGAGAAATGACAGTGCATTTGTGAAATCACATTTCACAATCACATCAAATTTCTGATCTTGAGCCTTCATCTGCCCTTCATACAAAATGTACCCAATCGTCGTGGCACGCTTCGGCTGGGGTCCATTATGGAGTCGTAAGCACCTAGCAGTTCTCTGTGTTAGTCCTATCTTAAACAAATGTCCATTTTTCTAGATTCAGCAAAGTTTTACATGAGAAAAGGTTCAGCTTCCTCTACTCTTAACTCATGGTTTCACCTGGAAGCCTCATGTTGTCCTCATGACCTCATGTTGTCTTTCAATCTGCATGCCACTTCATCCCATCCCCATTTAAACTGTTTGTGCTTTTATTTGTTTTTGTATAGATGTAAGACATTTAAAGCCTCCATATATTCAAATAGACATCCTATTACACTTCCGATCCTTCACAAAATGTCAACAGCCCTTTGTAACGGCATATTCACTCCTTACATAGATGCTCTTCTGGATTGTGGATTTTTGTGGATTTCAAAGAAGCTGTGACTTTACCACCTTTCAAGCTCATTTCATCCCGAGAGACATTTAATTTGCCAATTTAGTTTTTCACCCAGGATTTCTTAAACATTGTAAATGAAAAGGTGCTTGCTCTGTAATCATTGCTCACATCAACAAACACTGTTGTCGTTATACTTCAATGCTTCTGAACCTGTCATTCTGTTTTTCAGAATGAACGTTGTGTAACCCAGACTTAGACTCCTAGGGGGGAAATCCTATCTCCACCCTCTTCATAAGGCTTATCCTATGAACATGATATATGCTTTGATGGATTCTAATCGCCAAAATTATTGTATCACAATAAAATCACAATAAAATGATGTTATTCCTTCAACTTGATCTCTCCTACCGTGGAAGACCCACGTGAAGCTCAGTCCTTTGTGACTGAGGCAGGAGAAGTGAGTGAAGTCAGAGACTGATACCAGGAGGGAAGGGATGTTCTCACATATTCTCTGGGATTTAAGTCTCCAATCGATACTGGCCATTCATTTGTTGTCGGAAATACAAAAAAGATGTAGCCAAACGGACTTCAGTCTAATTGTTTTGACAATTTATACAAGTCTATCCATCAAGCTACAGTAAGGTTAGTCTACCTTGATTGATTTTATTTCATATACTTTTTAATTTGTTCTTTTTGGCTGGAACTGCATAATTGAGAATTGCAGTTATATTTTATCTTAATAAAATTAGCCTTATATTAAATGTAATATGATTTTGGGTCACATTTCTTCAGTTATTTCTACCTTGATTGTATTGGATTTTAATGTTACATTTTAGCCTAAAATTCACAGAATTTAGGTATTTAACAGCTGTTTTAGACGATACCCCCGGACCACCCTACATGGTGTGGATACGAGCCTTGTACCACCACAGTAAGAACAAATAAATAGGGGAAACACTATACAACCCTGCTGACCCCATATGTGTGACTTTCTTGGATGGATTAACAACACAACTCCATCAAATAAATAGTAGGGTCACACTGTTCCTAAACACTACATTTTTATATTCCCCATGAGCAGTGGGGTGTTTCAATTTCCTTTTCCTTTTAATTTACTCCATTTACCACAGCAAATTCATTTCAATCTCAAAGCCAACATCTGCAAAGTGAGCTTTAAACTGGTGTAATTAATCCTGTACCAAGGGGGTGAAACATGAGTTAAAAAGAGAGGGAGTGTAGAGTAAGTATTTAAGAGTATGACATGAAGTAGGTGACATATATGAAATGGATGTACTGGCTTTGTACCTTGGAAATAAAATACAGTACGATTGAGACATCTTTGGCAAAAGCAGTCCACAGAATCTAGCTCTAAAAAAAGAGGACTTTGGTACATGCTGCGGGGGACCAGCTTGTGAATCAAGGTGGTTTTCATATCCCTCCCTAATTGCCCTTTGAGTCGAGACCCGATCAATTGGCTGGCAGGCGTCCCAACCGTGTGCTACTATTCACTAACCTCTGAAGATGCCTCTCCACAGCGGGGTCTCATGGCCAGCCAGCCGAGGCCTGCCGCTTCATTTATCTAAAGGTTATTCAGATAGATGCATCAGGGACTACCAAGCCCCCACAACTTCTACCCAAAACAATTTCTTCTGCAGCCGTCACAGCGCAAGGGTTATTAAAGAGGCAATGAGATAGAGCTGAGATATCCCCCCCAATATCTCCCTGCTTGATACAGACGCTGATGAAGTCTGGAGAGAAGAGAGAGAGACAGAAGGGGGGAAAGGGAGACAGACCCAGACAAGAGAGAGAGAGAGAGAGAGAGAGAGAGTGGGAGGGAGACAGACACAGAGAGACAGAAAGGGGGCAGGATAGAGGCAGAGCCAGGTGTTATCAGGCGTAGAGGGAGGTGATTGTCAGAGGTCAGAGCCCAGACAGTAGCCTGGGACAAACAGCACACTGCCAGATAAATATTCCTTTTGATGAGCCCGACCAGCCCTGCACACACTAATACATGGCACCATCAATGATCAAAGAGAAGGCCTCTGTGACTTTGAGAGCCTCTCTGTAGTGGGGACGGATGGGACACGTCCTGCTGGCGACCTGAGAGGAGAATGAGGATGACCAAGGTGAGTTGTTCTTGATTCCAAGGCTAGATGGAGATAATATAGTGGGAAGGTTTTCCACATCAACTGTAACTTGCTGGAGAGGCAGTAGTTCACGACAGCTACCTCTACTGTTATTTGTGTTCATAATACATAAGTAAGAGTATGAGCATACTGAATAAGTTGTTTACAGAATCGTACAGTTGGGTGTTGGAATGACATATTTAAATTGAATCTGCAGAGGTCCTCAGCAAGCGGAGGAGGATCAGGCATGGCTCACTAGGAGAAGTAGTCCCCTGGGAGAATGAGGCACATCTGCACCCAATTAAACTCTCTTATATCTGTGCAATTCAGTAGATGCTGGTAGCGGAGCCTGTGGTCTGATTGCAGGGAAATGTCCATCTTTACACCTGGCATGCAAGACATATATATAGACTGGGCTTATTCCCTAAAGGGGAGCCTTGACTTTAGCACTGGTGATGTGTGTTTAATGTGTTTTTCAGTGTATCATTGTCTTTCTCTTCTCCCCAGGTTCTTGTCACCTCTCCTTCTGTTGTTCTATACCTGCAGGAGGTAGCACAGAATCTAGGACTGAAGAGTGCTGCTGGTATGACAAGCCTGGGCACTTCCAGGACCGATGGAAGTCAACCAGATTGTCCTAGTTGCAACTGCATTAGTCCCCTCTATCCCTCCATCGATGGGACATCAAGAGGGTACACAACAGGTTCTGGTGGATTCAGGCTGCTCTCAGACTATGATCCACCACTGACTTGTACTATGTATACTATTGGTTGGGCATCATGGGCATTCACCAATACTGCGGATGTGCCCATGGATATTAATTTAAAGGTATAGGTTGTGTAAAATATCCCAGATACGGGCGCTGCCATCTTGTGCTGGTGACGTCATTTGCAGCCAGAGTCTGTGCAGTAGTGATTTGGGGGTGGAGCCACGGTATTGAGGTCCCGATCATACACCCGCCCAACTCAGCTCACCCAACTCAATCACAATCTGCTGCTCAATCATGACATCACTCCCCCTTTTTATAGCATCAAATAACTAATTAAAACCAAACATATCAGAAAAATTAACACTTGAACATACATCAGCATGATAAGAACTACATAAAATGACAGAAACCATCTTTAGGAAAAATCAATTTCACATATACATTGATTTTCTAGTTTGGCCCATGTCCCACCCTCTAGCATGGACGGGATGGGATTCATGACCTATACTGCAGCCAGCCACCAGGGGGCTTCACTTTTGGGGAGCTGTCATGTCGTCCATCTTTATATACATTACATATACATATATTTGGCATGGTTTGGCATTGCTTTACAAAAATGTATTTGTGAAAGGGGAGCATTCATAACTTTTGATTTACTAGACATATTAATAAGAGTATGTAAGCATACACCACACCCAGATTCACTAGCTACAATAACATGATCACCCCAGGTACCAGGCTTGAGACCGGGCTTGTGGATGACTCCCTGCCTATAGTCGACTGACACAGAAACATACAGTACATACATAAAGACAACTATCCATATCCAAATGGGGTTGTTCATCCACACAACTACACCACAATTACTGTATAACATTAGTGCTCAATTGTTTTGTGTATTTTATTTTTCTGTATTTTTATTATCTTTTGCAAAGGTGGAACATTTTGTCAGGGCTCGTGGTGTGTTTTTTAGGTCTGTTTTGACCTGAAATAGAGAAAACTGCATTTACCCATTTAGACAGAAAGAGAAAGAAACACATATGTTGTGTTCACTTATTATTGCTACTTTATAACGCTAGGTGGCAGTGTCATAAGCAGATACTGTTGAGACCAGGTTGAGACGTAATGTATATACAGAGTAAGAAGAATCAAGATGGCGACTACTGAAATGTACGATACTACTACGATCTCCTGTTAAAGCAATGTTTTGCTGTACTGCTAGTCTGTTTAAGTAAACAGCATTTTGTTCTACCTTCCGGCCTTGTTATTGATGTCCCAACATTACATTTTGGCGACGAGTGAACCTTACGCTACGTTTTTTTTTGCATCTGTTTGCTGATTCAACATGGCTGGAAGTGTGCCTGCGCCTCCGATGTTTTTGCCGTGCCCGGGAGAGCCGGCGACACCCTTCGATATGTGGATGCGGATTTTCAACAATTATCTGCTGGTAATTAATGCAACGGGAAATGCTTGGCCTGAAGCTCGCAGGAGAGCTACATTACTCCACTGTCTCGGAGCCGAGGGACAACGGACTTTCTACTCATTACCAGATACAGGTGACACCTTTGCCTCTGCTGTCGCTGCTTTAGAGAAACACTATACACCCAAAGTTAATGTTGTTGTGGAACGACATGCCTTCAGACAGCGAAGACAAGCATCCCATGAAACTATTGCACAGTATGTGACCGTACTGCGTGATCTTGCTTCAAAATGCGGCTTTGATGATAAAACAGACGAAATGATCCGTGATCAGTTGATTGAACATGTGACTAACCCCAACATAAGAGAGAGGCTCCTGCTCGAACCAGATCTGACACTGGACAAAGCCTTAACAATTGCATCACAAGTAGAATCCGCTGTTCAACAAGCCAAAGCAATTGCAGCAAATGACAGTGTCCCAGTGCAAGCTGTACAGCCCCGTCCACAGTTCAGTAAAAAGAAATACAAACAGCACACTCGCTCAAATAAGCCATCCAATGCCACTGCTACATCTTCCCGCAGCTGTTTCAGGTGTGGTTCAGACAAACATCTGGCTAATTCTCCCCAGTGTCCTGCAGCCAAAGCAACTTGCAAGTCTTGCCATAAAGTTGGACATTTTGCCCGTGTTTGTCGCTCATCCAGCTCATCCAAGACCAGTGACGTAAGTGAGATACAGCTACCTAAACTGACTGTGCTTTACTTAAACAACCCGTGCCATGCATCAGACACACTTAAGTGCAAAATCAATATCAGTACACCTGCTTCTCTTACCAAAGAGCATGAACTGGTTGTTGACACAGGATCTGCAGTGTCTATTTTGCCACACTACATGTATGTTCAGTACCTACACGACATACCACTGCTTCCACCTGTTAGTCGGCTGGTGACTTACACGAGGAAGAGAATCCCTGTGCTTGGCTGCCTACATGTCAAAGTGAGTAGAGGAGTTCTCACTGCCTCAGCCACATTCTATGTGGTGAAGAAGGGCACCCCTCTCTTAGGAAGGGATCTTCTGAAAGCCCTAAGCATCTGCATCAAAGGTAACACTGTCCTCCCTCCTGTGTTTACCACAAACTCTGCATCTACTCCCTGCATCTCTGCTGCTCCTGCTGTCAGCTGTGTGACTGCTTCACCTGCTCCTGTGTTGACCACAGACTCTGCACCTGCTGCTCCAGACATCGGCTGTGCACAAAACTTTGTGCATAAGGTGAAAATTGACCCCACTGTTAAACCAGTACGCCAGAAACTACGACGCCTGCCTTTTGCTGTAAGAACTTCTGTCTCAGCAAAACTGGACCGTTTGCTGAAAGCTGGCGTGATTGAAAGAATCGATGCATCACCCTGAGTTTCACCTATTGTGGTCACAGGACGAAAAACTGGCGGAATACGGATGTGCACAGATCTCCGTGAACCAAACAAAGCTGTGGTCATAGACTGCTACCCCCTACCACATGTGGACGAACTGTTTGCAAACTTACAAGGTGCACAGATGTTTTCTACAATCGATCTGGCTAATGCATACTACCAGCTGCCTCTCCATGAAGATAGCAGAGACCTCACAGCATTCATCACACATGATGGTCTGTTCAGATTCTGCAGAGTTCCCTATGGACTTGCGTCTGCTCCCTCAGCCTTCCAGAAAATGATGGCTGACATCCTCAAAGGCCTCCCAGGTGTCCAAAATTATTTGGATGACCTCATTGTTTATGGCAACACTCCTACTGAGCACGACCAGAACCTCAGCACTGTCCTCCAAAAGCTGAAGGAGGCTGGACTGGTGCTCAATGAGAACAAATGTCACTTCAGGAAGACCTCCCTACGCTTCCTAGGTCATACAGTTACTGCAGATGGCATCCTTCCTGACCAAGAGCACATTGACGCCGTCCTGAAAGCCCCTTCCCCATCTGATGCTGCTGCCCTAAGATCCTTTCTAGGCTTAGTATCCTGGTACTCAAAGTTTTTGCCCAACTTTGCAACAGTTGTGGCTCCTATGCATGCATGTGCTAGTGACAAAGACACATTTACATGGACCCCTGCAGCACAAAGCAGCTTTGAAGAAGTCAAGCAACTTCTTGTGAACAGTCCTGCGCTTGCTCTTTTCAACCCTTCTCTGCGACCTGTGATTTCCACAGATGCAAGTGACTATGGACTTGGCGCTGTCTTTGCACAAGTACAGCCTGATGGCACAGAGAAGGCAGTAGCTTTTGCTTCCCGCACACTGACGGAAACGGAGAGAAAATATTCAACAGTTGAAAAAGAAGCACTCGCCTGTGTGTGGGCTACAGAAAAATGGAGAACATACCTGTGGGGACGTCGCTTTACTCTCCGCACGGATCACCAGGCATTGACAACACTACTCACCACAAAAGGAATCGGTCGGGCTGGAATGCGCGTTGCCCGCTGGTCCGCACGCCTGCTCTGTTTTGACTACGATATCATCTATCGACCAGGCTCCCAGAACTACACGGCTGATTGTCTCTCACGTCTTCCCTTGCCTGTGTCTTCTAACTCTATTCCAGATACAGAACCTGAGATGGTGGCACAGATTTCTGCTACCCTGAGCTCCCTTCCAGTGGCTGACTTTGACTCTGCTTGTTCTTCTTGTCCTGAACTGTCAGCCCTGCGCTCACAAATGGAAAGTGGTTGGCCTTCCTCCGTTAAATCAGTAAGTGATGTACTGGCCCCATACTACAAGATCAGAGATGAGCTCTCAGTCAAGGATGACTACATCCTCAGAGGCCCAAGACTCATCGCACCACTCTCCTTACGACACACACTGATCACACTTGCACATGAGAGTCATCAAGGGATCGTCCGCACAAAGCAACGCCTGTGCGACCTCTACTGGTGGCCAAAAATGGACTCACAAGTACAGTCGTGCATCTCTGCATGTATACTCTGTCAGGCTAATGATAAAACAGCCCATACTCGCCCTGCTCCTCTGCAACCAATTCCACTACCTGACGGGCCATGGAAGAAACTTGGCCTTGATATTGTTGGACCTTTTGACCATGTTACAGATAGCCAGTGTAGTGAGGCTAGGACAGGGCTAATGTGTTCTCTCCTCTTGGTTTTGGTTAGTAGTCTTGCTGCAGAGTTTTGAATGAGCTGTAGTCTGTCAGTGGTTTTCTTGGGGAGGCCAGTCAAAAGTGCATTGCAATAGTCTAGTCGACTAGAT
>OMKK01025490.1:2873-24117 GCA_900302305.1 Polymixia japonica
AAAAAAAAAAAAAAAAAAAAAAACAACGAACGTGTGGATGGTAATGACGTCAATGGTGAGGCAGAGCGCGGTGGGTTTGTTGCGCTTCAGCTCGCAGAGAGAGAGAGAGAGAGAGAAAGAGAGAGAGAGAACTTGTGCCGCCGCCGCTGCAGCATCACTTTCAACAGCGCACTAGTGCAGTGAGGATCTAACAGCAACTCACAGTCAATATTACTAAACAGTCTTTTGGTCTATTGGAGTTACGTTAATCTGCGACACAGTAGTTGACTGTTTCTCTGTGACCAACCGGAAGAGAAGAGAAATATTTTTTTTCATTTTTTTTTTTTCCCAGCCACGAAAGGGAATGCCATCGATAAATATGAAACTGGAGATGGTGACCATCATCGCCTGCGAGGTAGATACGGAGGTGTTTACGTCCGACAAAATGCAGGTACGGTTTCGCCAAAAACGCACGTTTCAAGGTATTCATTGTGTCGTCCTATTCGTGAGTGATTTTGTGCTGCAGTTTTGTTCGGGACCGACCGCTTTTGTTAACGCGACCCGCATGTTCCCTTCAGAAGTGCATGCATGTCTTGGGTGACGTTGAATGCAGCCCTCTTCGGACGCGGCTTTTTATCAATGGGAGCCGCATCTCATCAAACACGCACGTCTCTCGAACGCGCACGCACGTCCTCGGCGCTTTGATATGATTGATGCTTGTTGAATTGCAGAGATGGGCTGGACAAGACGCGGGGGGTGGGTGGGCATTAAAGAACGCAAATGCAGTGGTCGTTTCACAGTGTGCGCCAGGCTCTGGCTATACATTTTCCTTTGTGTTTCAAGTTTTAGTGCGCAACTTCACATGGGGGGGGGTTCATGAATGGGAGGGTCTGGGTGAATTGAAATTTCCCATGCAAGGCACAGGCAGGCAAAGAAGTGAAGCAATTTTTTTTAGACGCAGTGGCGGACCCCTCTTCTCCCTCTCTCCTCTGTTCTTTATCTCTGTTTTGTGTTCGTCCCAGCAGCATTGCAGGTGCGCAAGGATAGGTAGGATATGTAATTGGTATGTGTCACGGGTCAGTAGATAGGCAGTTGCACTTAGATGTCAAAAGTGAGCCCTAAGCCCCGCCTTAAGCATCGGAACGTGCCAGTGGGGTGGTTTCAAAGGCTACACAGCTGATGTGCCAAGGTTTGGCTTACCCACTGAACCCGTTAAAAAAATCCACCCCAGAATATTTTCCCTCGCATACTGCCAGCTTGTCCGTTTGTTAGATTTGGTTTATCATCAGAGATAAAGACACAGACAAAGAGAGAGAGAGCAGAAAGAGACAGAGAGAGGCAGAGAGCAAATTAACCTTGGCTATAATGCAGCTCACCGGTGTGACCACAGTCAGGTATCTCTGCCACAGTCACAGCAGCCAAACTCATACAAATGTGCACCAAACACACACACACGCACACACACAAACACTCTAGCACAAAAAAACAGCCAGTAGGTGAAGGGAAATATTCCAGTTTCAATACACACACACGTATACAAACACTGTTTTTCTCTGTGCGACTCACTCTTACACACTGATAGCCTCTGTTGTCTATTTGGATCTTGTGGAAGAGAAGTCTGAATTCAGCTATAACCAACAGCAGTGATCACACCCAAGCATTCAAGCCTCTCTCCACCCCTACAGCCCATCTTGCTCATCCTGAGCTGTTTAATTTCTATATTTATATTCCGCATTACTAGCTAATCGCTGGCTAGCCACCTCAGGCGATACGTGTGTATGAAATGCAAAATATCCTGTTTCTTGTAGAAGATATGTTTATGCTTGCGATGGCATGTTTTGCTTGCATGTGAAAACTCAATTGCTGGGTTTGTTATTTTGGAAAATGCCCAAGAATAAACCAGCATATACACGCAAACAAGCTCAAACACACACTAAAATGCATGTTAAGTGTGGCCCATATTGTAGTATGTATTCTCCCAGCCAGCTCCTCTGCTGTGTTTGTGACCAACTCTCATGACACAATCTAACCACTGCAGACCAGCCAAGGTGAGAGACACCAATCTGTCACCCTGCAGTAGATCCTGTAATTATGGGATGACGCTCATCATCTTTAAGACTGCCAAGGGACTATGGGTGAAAAATAAATTATCTGTCAAGGTACCATAGCTCTGAATAGAAAACCCCCGAGGTGGTTTGTGAACCCTGCCCCATACCAATGTCAATGCTCATAATGATAAATACAAAATATTCCGTCCCCACCCATATTGACAACCCAGGGTTGGCGCATATTAAGTGTAAAGGTGAACTGGGGTCAGCTTTTCTTCTGAGAAAATCATGATTAAGCTAGTCAATGAGACCTGGTTAAAGGTCCCAAATCAGCACTTCTCTGAGAGGCTTGAAACAACCACGGCCAGGTCATTCTCATCAGAGCGCAGTCTTAGCCGAAAGCCTCTGTCAAGCGGGCTCTTATCGGCCCTCTCTCCCTGATTCACCCAAGAAAAGGGGCTTGTGCACAATTAGGAGAGGAGACAGAGGGCTGACTTTCGAATGGCACAAAGAACAGCACTAATCCTGGTTTCTGGCACACAGAGAGCGATGGGGAGCGATGCGGGGGGAGAGGACAGATTAAAGCAGGGCACGTGGGGAGCGGCCTCTGATTGAGCTCACCTCCCCACAAGCCTGATTTTGTTTTTATTATCATTCAACAAGGGCCCGGATCCATCGGAGGCCCTGTTTGCTTTTAAATTATTATTAATATCCCTGGATCTAGGGATGGCAGACAATAATCTTATCCCACTCGATGCAGAACACTTTGGGTGGACTGATATGAAATGCGGACTGTTGCTATTTATAGACCTTACATGGATAGATTATGGAACGGTAAGGACGGTTCAATGGGCAGCATCAAAAATGAACGATAGAGGAGACGCTCTGCGCCTTACGATGGTAAACGAGGTGCAGGAATGTGTCTTGCCCCACTAGTCCTGATGCCGCTGCAGCACTGGCAGAGGTATTTCCGAGTTGTTGCAAAGACATGGCTCAGCCCAGATATTATCTTCTGACAATGAGAAAGCCCTATGTGTCTGATAAAAGATGCCCAGACCTGATGGATGCCTTGGTTCAATCTCTGCTTGTTACATCACTAGGAGCCAAGCGAACTGGTTATAGACAGGGCAAATTGATGTTTTGCTCAACAATGTCAACATTGTCAACAATGGTAGAGGTTATGTTGGGGTTTCATTGCAAAATACGGTTTATCCTTTTTTTTTTAAAGAAATACGTTCAGTATTCAGTCAATATTTTTAAAACACAGATGATTATACCCTGGTATCCCGCATTATCCTAATAATAACCAACAAATTGCTGAACTTGCAGGCCACCAATCATTTTGAGTATGTATCTTTGTTTTTGAAATGGTACATACTGTCTTGTTTTGGAGTCAAAACTCTTCAGCTGCTCATAACACTGACCTCTGTTGTTAGGGGTGTGAGTGATGTCGTAATGTCCATTTGAAAATTGTTTTTGTCCAACATCATTGGTCCAGAGCACCAGTCACTCAGTTCAGCAACGCCACATTGCGCTGCATTGTGCTGTTATGTACGCAGGATGGAATATTGATTTACTAGACTTTTATATTAAACCTGCTGTCTATTCTATACTATATCTAATGATAATTTGTCAGTTTTTCTACAATGCTGCTGTGATGATACTATTTGCTTGTGTATTCAAAGGAATAATTTATACAACTGTAAGTTTAATTTCTTTTCTTTTCTTTTTTTTATTATTTAATGATAGGAAGTAGCTGTCTGCATCAAATTTATCTGACTCTGGCAACGAGCGTGTGCTTCTTCTGAGAATACAATGGGAGCTTCAGGATATGGAGCATTGATTTACAGTAACATGGCGGTTGTGTAGTTTGCTGAGGTCAGAGCTTTTGGATGAATCAGTGATGGTGGACGCTGTAGTATGAGTGTGTTAGTTGCAACACCATCATTACCTGGAAAATCTTCCAGCATCAGCAGATAATAGCACAGGACACATAGTGAAGGTCACAGCACAATGGCATGCGCTCTGTTATAGAACATGGAGTGTGAGGTATGCATATGTGCAGTGCATGTTTGATGCTAGCACACATACACCTCATACACTCACATCCTTATTTCATACTACAACAGAAGCTATATCTAGATAGACGCTATATAGCTATATCTACATGCTTGCCGTTTCTGTTAATTAAAGGAGTACACCAATGTTTCAGGAAATTCTCCCTTTGGACAACTTACCAGTTATGTGATGAGAACAGAGAGATTGTTTGCTCCGGGGCCCAGTGCTAACACTTTAGCACACATCATGTTAAAGGGGAAGTTCAACCCAACCATATTCACACCTACCCGGGCTTTTGGATGCACCCAGACAGCTTTTACATTGATTGCTTCAATATTTGGATATATAAATAATAATAACAATAATAATATTAATAATAATAATAATAATAATATAATAATAACAAATAATCAGTGTAGGCAATATCCCTACTCCATAGAAGCCCCATTCAACATCAAACTCCATGTTATATACATATATATTATTATATACATAACACATGTCCCTGCTTCCCATGACTGATATTGTCCTTCTAATGAAAGTTTCAGCATTTTTTCTGATTTGTTGCTTCATTTGGTAAATATTTATTTTGGTTAATGATACTGTATATACAGTAAAAACCTAAAAAAGCAAGCAATTAACTTAAAAATTGTCTAAACTAGGTATGAAAATGAGCCCAGAAGTGTTCTAAAGTGAACTTCCCCTTTAAGTAAATGTAGGTGACTAGCATTAGGCTTAGCTAATCGTAATTAGTAAACGATCTACCAGAGATAGATGGAAGGTTTTGATGTCTGTGTTCTCATCACATAACCGACAAGTTGTCCAAAGGGTGAATTTCTCAAAAAGGTGGTGTATTCCTTTAATTCCTATGTGGCATCTAAGTCTGTCAACGGATACAGTGTGTTTTTGGGGGGCAGCAGCACTGGGACATTATAACCTATCCAAACTTCATCATAGAGACCTATTTAAAAAAAAAAAACACTAGAGGATTCTACAGAAACTGTACTGTAAGCCATATAGGACAACTATTTTCTGCTCTAGTCTGCCCTCCCACACAGAGAAAACAGTGGTAACACTGACACAGTCTCACACACACACACACACACACTAACCACAACAGTGAGTCAGCGGACTGACAGATCAACAGACAGACATCTCCATCAGCAAACACACACCTCCTCACTGAGGAAGCCCAGAGAAGTTTCCATCAGCATGTGGTCACTCTCTATCTGTCCTTCTGTCTGTCTGTCTGTCTGTCTGTCTGTCTGTCTGTCTGTCACAGTGTCTGTTCTCATGCCTACAGTCACAAAAATACAAATTTGAGGAAGGGAGAAGGATTTAATGAGTAAGCTGCTATTTACAGTTAAGCAAAAGCACCATGGCTTCACGGAAGTCTATGTTCTTTTCTGGGGTTTCCCCCCCCACACACCCAGTTCTACGTACAGTAACATGTTCCTTTCACTGGTGTGACTGGTACCTGATACATTTGAGGAAGGTGACATGATCTGTTTTTACATTAAATAAGGTGTTGTTCACCATGTCTTTTTGAGCCAGCCACCAGCTTTCATGTGGTTGCCAGTGATAAGTTGAGTGTATCATTTAAAATCCCCTTAGCTCTTTTCAATGCCACATAGAATATAGTAGATTATTATTGATTATAGACATGGCATGTTTGTAACACCCCCCGTGTTGTTCCATTTCATAATATTAACATTAGATTATCAACTTGCAATGGAAAAATCAATGCTTTTTAACTAATCACTCTACTAATCAGCACTGAGCAGTGGCCACTGGCCAAATGCTGATTTTGTGTTTACACAGCAGGCCCTGAGCAGCAGCAACTGCTAAAGTCTTTGTTTTGCTGCTTATCTCTGTGCATCTACAGTAACACTGGCAGCCATATTTTACTGTAACTATACTGCAACATGACATGAATGACAATGGTGATAATGATGACTTTTTAACAGACCGGTAGACACTGATCAATACCAATTTATTGATATTAAGCATGTTATTTTTGTTGACAAAAACGTGTATTTAAAACGTCATAAAATGCTTCATATTCATTTTAGGATTAAAAAATCTCATTAATCCAACATTCCATATCTCTAGAATATAGAACAACCAATCTGTAAGTATGATCCTTTTGTCTGCTAAGGGCATATGTTACTGACAAAGTATTTTGTGCTATCAGTCATTTTATAAAATTTGTTTTTGTCTTTTTTTTTTCATGGAAACCTCACTTTGGAACAAATGGTGGAAACCTAACTTTGGAACAAAACTCTTTTTTAACCTTTAAAAGCCATCTTTTCGGGGTAAGTTTAATTAAAGCTTGAAATGTAAAATTCATTAGTGTAAGGTGAGATGAAGACAACTGCTTTCAAGTTCTACTTCAACTGTGAGTATAGGAGTAGGCTACTTATCAATAGGTTAATCTACAGTATGTCACCTACAGTATGTGGTATTTATTTAGAACAACTACTGATCTTAGTCATTAGGGCGATTCATTAGAGCATCATTACATTAGATTTCTTTTTCCTCAGCATGTCTCCTTTTCAGCATCCACCACGCATATCTCAGATCTCTGTTTCAATATGGTTCGAGGCCAGTGTACACAAAAAAAAAATGATGTGACACACTTTCACCAGTTGTAAAGGGTACGGGAGAGAGGCAGAAGAGTAGATGCAGGGCAGAGAGGATGGAGATAGACAGGGACGGTATCGTGTTCTGTCCTGGTAGGAAACCAGATCTGCGTCTTGGCAGGGTTGAGCAGGCCTGGGCCGGAGCGCCGGGCTCAGGTGTGCCCGCACCCCCCTCCCCCCCAGTCTAGGTAAAAGACAGGTGGGGACGGGCCGCTCACATTGGCCTGAAACCTTAGAGAAGTGCCGGGGCTCGGGTGACGCCTAAAGGTTAGCGCCGCGTCCGCTAGGGTGACGTGCAACAAAGGACGGTCTCCTGGGCCGGGGTGTCTGGTTACAAGATGTGGCCATGGCAACAGGACTATGATTTGATAAGATTAGAACCAGAGAAGAGAAGGCCAAGCGATGGAATGCGGAGCTCTGCGCTCACCGAAGAAGGCGAGAGAGGGGCGGTTATCACCGTCAGAGGCTTATGTCACTGAAATTACTAGCAACTCATACTGTATAGTTTAAAGCCGAATGTCCAATAAGATACTGTTACCTAGCAACAAAAAAAGGTCCCGCGAAGACAGGAAAATTGACTCCTTAAAACACATTACAATGGAAGAACAGTGTTTGGAACATTGTCTGGTTAACTGCCTTTTACATTCTTGTAGTCTAAATCAGTGTTATTATTTCTGAGATGATATGTAATGAGAGAAAAAAATATCACCTAACTACAATATGTTCACTAGCACTACCTGACAATAGTTACTTTGGTGCTAGTAAACATATTGGTAGCTAGTCCTCTATTATTATATTATATGTTATATATTATTCTATTATCTACCCCTGCATTCATGCTGCAGCAGCCCCTGCAGTCTATTCTTTATTATGCTCTAAAGTAGAATCTTTTTTGAATTTGAATTTCTTAACAATTCCTCTTCGGAGGAATGTAGATGTTGTAAAACGGGGACCTGAACGATGGCGACGAGCTTACGTTCTTACAGTTTATTCTCCAAAGGGACATCAAACTGCCTTCAAAACACATGGGATTTCTAACCGCTAATGCGGTATGATGTGCAGAATCCTCCGCCTGCGAGCCCCGTTTTACATGTATTGCTGGGTCTAGTTCAGGTCCCACTCCTACAGTAGCTTGAGTGAATAAATCCTATAATGCTTAATCATCACTAGACCTGGGTGCTGCATAACCACCAAGGTGACATACTGAGGGAGAGAGAGAGAGAGAGCAGTGGAGAGAGAGAGAGAGAGAGAGAGAGAGGGGTAGAGAGAGAGAGAGAGTGGTAGGTAGGGAGAGAGCACATCTCTCCATCTGCTGTAGTGGCGTAAGGTGAGAGTTGTCGGTGCAGCATCTCTCTGCCACCTTATGTAACGTTGTGCGGCTCTCCGGAGTACAGTCGCCCGTTAAGTGTGTCAACCTGCATAGGAGTCCGTGGATACGATTGCATTTTAAGAGCGCGCACGTCTCCCGATGACAAAGCGCGCGCGTGTGTGTGTTTGTGTGTTTGTGAGTGATGGTAATGACAAGGAAAAGCACCTGCCACGATAAAAAACAACAACAAAAAAACCATAACAACGAGATTGGTGGTAACAGGATTAATGTGTGCCTGCGTGCTGTAAACTGATTTCAATCTGCGAGCCTTGGACAGACTGTCTCCGGGGGACCGCTATTCTGGCGTCAGCTTGTCAATACCACGCCTCGATCCCGCTATCGATTCCACCGTAATAGCACTTGCCCCCAGTCGCACGCATGCGGTCTGCAGACAGAGTTATTTGTCATGAGTTGTGTTTGTTATTTTGTAATGTTGATGGACTGCCTAAGGATTTGCTGCTAGGCAAATATTTATGGTCTCCGGTGGAGAACAGGAGCACTCGGAGACGCACCGAGCACATGACGTGACTGGATCTTTGCGTAAGCGCCAGGCATGTGGTGAATGTTGGATCACCGCACGCACGCGCGCGCACACACACGCACACACACACACAAACAAGCACGCACGCACGCACAAAACATACTAGCACTCAACGCAGCGCACACACACTCGTCAACCTTGAATCTATCCGATGATGTAGAGATCATGTTTTCACATTACCTCATGCTACCCGAGACACATAACCTAAATAATTACCAGATTGACCTTACACAACAGTTTCCCTTATAGTGCTAACCTGTGGCCACGAACCTTGGCTACTGATAGGGCTTACTGCCAGCCTCTGGTAGTATTAGACCTGACAAAAACATGTTTGTGTCATCTATTACTATTGTTTATCAGCTTATGGAAGGCAAAGTTGCTGTTACATCAGAGTTTGTTTTTGGTTGCATGTTGAGTAGGACGTTGTTGATTTAAACCCATTGGGAATGGAGATGGTTTGAACCAATGATATGTTTGGACAACTGAAACACAATGATTAACATAATTATTATACAACACATAATGAATAATAAGTAAAGTATTGGACACTTGGTTCACAGAAAAGAGATTCTGCTCTATAGGACAGTGTTCCAACAGTCTTGGAAAGCCTGAATTCCTTTAAAAAAAAATTAAAAATTTAATTTCAATTGTATTTGGAAATGCCGCGGAATCTATCTTCAAATCACAATCAGACTTGTATAAAACTAACCTTTGAACAAGGCATTTATGAATATTGTTAATGGAAATTCTTTCACCCAATGGCCATCGAATTTGTTTTATCAAAGACGCGTAGGAACCGTGATGGAAAGTATAACAGGTCTCGTCATCCATCTACGCATATTGTTTTTGTCATCCTTCTGTCCTCTTTGACCTTGTCAGACTGGCTGCAGTCCTTGAGGGAGCTGGTAATTAAAAATGATGGTGCGCACACTTAAAGAGATGAATTTTCTTAATTATTTCCACATGTCCTATTTTTAGTGTAGAACTGTCTCTGACATGTCCTGAGGCTCCGTGGCCTAGTTTGTTTGTTTTCACCCAAATCCTTTTCAGCCACGAGAGTGTGGATTAGACTGAACCGAAACCATGCGCATGTCACAGAGAAAGTGATTCACAGAAACAACATTGAATAAACCTTCTGTCCCCCTCAATTAGACTTGGTTCATCTTTTCATTTTCATCCAAAACATCAAATGGGATAATTCAGCACAGGACTTCTCTATCTTGTGGATTACGATCGTGAATTTTGGTATGTGTTAAATGCAATTTAAATACTGGACTGAACTAGAAAATCCCTGACCCTCTGATTTGGGTTTCTGGAGAAGAGGCTACTCCTGTAAGTACAATTAGAATAAAACCATTCTAGTGAAGTATAGCTAGAAGGCATGCTTGCTGATATTTGAATGCTTCCCTGATTGCTGATGACACTATTTTGTATTAGCCAATGGCAGCGAGCTGCACAAGCATTTAATTGCCTTTGCCTCACATGCTGATTTCCCAGTCTGCCCATCAAGGACTGCGAAATCCTATTCCCGTTTCTAATCTACAGGCTTTTATTTTGTGCGTGTGTGGCAGGGTTTCCCCTAGAAAAGTTGTTAGGCTTGGTGGTGAGTATCTTTTGACGCGAGCCAGTGGCCCAGTGCAGACTGCTAAATGTTTTTTTTGATGGGAATTTCTGGAATATCATGGAATTCTAAAGTCTATTCCAGACATGGAAAGTCAGGGGATTTGATTTTTTTTTTGGCCAAGTCATGGAATATCAGGGAATTATGTTTGTAGCATGTTTAAATTTTAGTTGCCATTTATCAAAATGTAATATTTTCCATTCACACGTTTCCTTACTTGATTTTTCAGCGCCCATTTATCTCCTTCCCGCTCGTCAACATCTGGCAATCACTTCACTCAAGATATGCAGTCTCCTGTACAACAAAGTCAGCCCTGACTGTGGCTTGTTTTTGTCTGCTCAGCACAAAGGCGGCCTGTTTTTCCATTCATTATAGGTCACGGAAATTCAGCTTTTTAGTCAGGGTAAACAAAAAATTTGTATTCAAGTCCTGATTGGCTACTGATTCTTACAGCCTTGGAATGCTGGGCACATTTCAACAACAAATTAAATTAAAATAAATAATATTGCTTTTCCCCAAAACTAATTTTGGATCCTGAATTTTTAATTTTAAACATTTTGACGGGTCCGAAAAGAATGTGGTGTTTGCAAATAGACCTAAGCAATTTGCGTAAGCCATCAACATAACATGAGCTGGAAGTAGCAAATTTCAGAATCTGAAACATAACGCAAGATGAATTTCAAAACACAAATCAATAACAGAGGCTAACTAGAGCCGAAAAATCAAAGTTGTACAAAGTTGTACAAAGCACCTTTGAATGTCGTTCATGTGAAGTATGTGAAGTCAAATTAGTGAAGTGAAGTCGTTATTTCGATGGCGATTAATAATGTAATTCATATGCTGCAGAACACTGATCTCAGACCTGCTGTTTTCCTATAGTGCACTCACATTTTAACCAACAGATGTCGCTGGTGAGCTTTCCAACCGAGCCGCCCCACTGTAACTGTAGTTTAAAAAACATCTTAAAAATACATTTAAAAACAAATTTTCGATGCTTAGGCCCGGCGGGGGGTCAACTTAGGCCTTGCTATACACTGGCGGACACCCTGGTGTGTTTGTGCGTGCGGTCAATGCATTTGCCAGACGGCTGATCAAAGGGATGTTACGAGATGTCAGCGTGTTTCTGCTGATGTGGTTTGTTCACTCTCACCGTTGACAGAAAACAAACGGGACAGTGTGCACCAGTTAACTCTAACCCGTACCATGCGTGCGCGCGTGTTTGCAACTCTGCTAATCGTCGCCGAGCCTTACATGCAAAACATGCAAAACGTAACAGAGGTAATTACATAACTACCATAGAGGAAGACACTTATAGTGCCATATAGGGGAATGTTGTGGCCTGCAGTACAGTGGACCGCTTCTATCACTGAGTTACAGTACACAGAGGTCGCTTCATGGCAATCGGGAATGCGTTTTTGGCCTCATTGATGTAGGTGTGCGAATCCGTACATTTGCAGACATCAATTAGTGATCAGAGGACTCCAAGGGAAACGCATCTGGCCGAGGCTTGACAATGTAGGCTTGACACTGGGTCAGAAGATGGAGAAGAAGAAATGGACCTACTCTTCTACCATCTTCACTTTGATTTGGTGTCTACCCGCGTGGTACCCATCTATTCACATGCTTGATTTCAACACTGATAATGTAAGATAGATATACGCTGTTATATATCTGTTATACTCAGTCCTCTCCTCTCTCCTGCTCACCTCTCCACTTTTATGTCAGTTGTTGTACCTTCAGACTTCAATCCAGATAACAGCGCTTGTGAGCATTGCGCAATAAACCTTTGCTGAGACGTGTGCATCCCATATAACTAGCCGCTGCTTTCGGTCGTCGCCTCCCTGCGTTGCTGAATGCGAGCCACGCTGACGACAATGTCCCGTCGCCTCGGCGATGACAGCTTTTCCATTACTGTCAGGAAAATAACTGCCTCATTACCCAAGAGGCAAGCTGCTTAAGGATGACCGGTCAGCCACCATCAGAGTGGCCTCAGTTCACTAACTAGTTTTACATCTCGCCACATCACATTTCACTGTTGCTGTGTCACTTACTGTCCCTTAGTCAGCCTCTGGGATTATCGTTGTTTATCTCTCTTCGCCCTATATTTTCTCTCTCTCTATCTCTCTCTCTCTCTCTCTCTCTCTCTCTCTCTCTCTCGCTCGCTCTCTCTCTGTGTATATGTATATATGGGTCTCTCATGGTCTTTTTTATCTCTCTGTGAAAGAATCAGGATAGGTCGATGCTACACGACTTTATTTCCTCTTGTAATTTGATATCATCTTCAGGCTGGCTCGGCTGCGCCACAGCAGGACCAAGCGAAAGAGGCGATCTAGCGCGGCAGAGCGGGTTTGAGACTGTTGAGATACACCCAGGGTGTTAGATAATGGTAACATGGAAAGGCACAGGGCCAGCAGTAAGGACAGGGAATTCCTTTCCAATCAAGCCAGTCGTGGGTTATTTAAGAACAGTGGAGCCCCTGCCTTCAAAACCAGTTCCATGCAGTTCTGCTGCTGTCCACTTGACAACCTCAACCCTGACGATTAGCTGACGATTTCAAATACATTTAAGATAGATTTGCCTTTGAAGACAAAACAGTAACAGAAACAGAAACAAAACAGACAGAAATTAAAGTTCAGAGTTTGAAAATGCTTCCGTAAACCAACCAAAAAGGAAACAGCAGTAATGAAAGCTATATTAGCCTAAACACATTGGTCTTATAATTGAAGGTTCTTTATCCATTTGTTTTAGAAAAACTTAATTTTGTCCCCTGTTTTGTTCCCTAAGCTAGCTAAAAAGTATTTTAAACCAGGTTGGTCAATATATGTTGTAAGCTGCCTTAGAACATGTTGTTCTCTTCCCTTCACTTACTGCTCACTTCACATAGAAACAGGTGCAGTAGCTCTGCCTGCGTACATGTGCAGTTGAGTGTGTGCGTGTGCGCGCGCGTGCGTGTGTGTGTGTTTAGAACCAGCTTATCTCTGCTGACAAGCTAACAGGCATCCCTCAGGTCAGCATTGATTATAATGCTGTTGCCTGGCACTTGATTTTACCAACGTGCACATGCCGACATGCCCTATTTATGTGCATACACTGTGTGTGTGTGTGTGCGTGCGTGTGTGTGTACCTACAGAAATAACTACACCACACGCAAACACACACACGCACTCGTACTCCCTTCGTCACTCAGTCACTTGACACACATACACGACACACACGACACACATACATACAATACATAATACTAAACAAAGGGAGTGGGTCACGGCACGGAGCGCGGCGACGGCAGATGAACAGCGCTCATTTCAACGCCTGTAACACGACACCCCTCTCCTCTTCCTCTTTTATCCCGCTCTTCCTCCCCCTCTTCCCTCAGGATGTCCGCTCATAGAGAACCGCATCAATTAGTGATCAGCACGCTTGCTTGAGTTACACACTGGTACAGTGTGGGTGGGTGTGTCCAGGTTAAAGACAAACAGTTCAGGCCATTATGGTTCATTATGCTGGAACCGCCCAAACTCCGTGCCCATGCCAAAACACCAATTAAAGTGAACGGTGTGTGTGTGTGTGGTTGTGCGTGCGTATATATGTGTTCCAAAGCCTACCATATCAGTTATCACTCATGGAGTTTGATGACATGTGGGTCGACTCTTGATTACGGCAGGGCGTCTTACTGGTAGCAGCCTGAGGCTCATGGAAAATTCACAGTTTAAATAAGGGCTTAAGTGGGCTCTGTAGATAGGCCAAACAACTGCCTTGTTTCCATTCTCACGCCAATCACCATTAAACCCAAACCACGAGGGTTTACAAACTAATTAAAGAGAGGCAGCCCGGTTGCTGTAAAATGCTTTGAAATTAAAGTAGTGATGCCATCGCGTCGGTGTTCCGTTACTGTGATGTAATCATGATCTCAAGCGGTGTCACTCAATTACCTCATTTCCTTTTCACGGACGTACACACATGCATAAAACCATGCTAAGAGAGAGCTGACTTTCCATTTGTTTGTGTTAATGTTGACTTTTTGCCATTACCTGTGTTAATGTTGCCAACAAATCCATCATCTGGTGAATGAGAAGCGCTTCGTTAAACTTGACATCAACAACTCACACACACACACACACACGCGCACACACTCACATACTGTACACCTGAGCCACAGGGTGTGTCCCTGTGCCTTCACTATTCCACATGCACGCCATTAACAGCAGCATTATACAACAATAGTCAGTCATTCAGTCAGCTACGTGCATCATGGTCCCAGGAAACCTGTTCATCCGAGACATTTGATTAGCTCAAAACACATTCCGAGAGACACTAATTAAGAAGAAAACATCTAATTAAGTAATAAAGTTTGGTATGTTGGTATTTTCTCACACAATCAAAGGAATGAAAATACTGCTATCAACTAGTGAAATTTTAGTGAACTGCCACTTAAACCAATTTGCTATTGAATCCATTACATTAGATGTGTCTGGATAGCAGGTTTAAATCTAGTAGTTTAGGCTGCTCTACAGGGGCCAGAGTATCAAGTTTAGAGGATTATACCCCAACTCTTGGCATGACAGAAAACATTGTTTTGTTGTAGATTTGCTTCTTGTTCCTTGTTCTTTTTAACACTGTAATGCCAGAAAACTCTAGTATTAGTAGTTTAGTAGATAGTATCTCGTAAGCTGAAAGGGGGTTTTCCATGCTTCCCTATAGAAATCCACCTTGTATGGTGAACTACAAACCAAACTAAAAATGGCAGCATGAATCCCAAGCTCAGAATTTTAGCCAGCTACGGTATTTCGCTGCAGCTGGGAAGGAAACACCAGACGCGCTTACATGGGAAGGAAAGCAAGAGTACAACTGAGAGGAGAAGAGGAGAGAGAAGAGGGTAAAAGGGGAATTGCTCTGTGCTGTTAATCTCAGGTGTAAAATGCTTATTCTTTTGACTCAATGCACACTACACTCTAAAGCAATCTCACAAACTGTGACACCTTGCTGTATCGATCAACTCTGAACGTATCCGACAATATGATGCTGAGACCTTTCCACAGAGACACAGAGTATTTGTGCTGCAGCACATCTGACATATTATATTAATAATGGCTATACAATATATGTTGTTGTTTTTTTTTTAGCATTTTTCTTAATTACCTTATTAATTGATAATGATATTAAGAAACCTACTGGCTGCAGTAAAACACAGACTTGCGCTGCTGGTTTCATTAAGGTTTATTCTTAGTAACAGTAATATCATTATAACAATACTTAACAATATTTTCTTCTACAAATAATAACCTCTTAATAATAAGCTCGTTAAAAACCACTTAACAGTTCAGTCACCGTCAACTACAACTTATATTGGAGCGTTGCTCATACTGTGGATTGGTGTAGAAGTTGTTGAACAATTGCTATTTTTTAATGCTAGAGGCTGCATACTGTATGTGGTTACCTAAATATTTTCATCAAGCAACACTGGGATGACTGGGATGCAGTTGATATATCATTAAGGCTGTAAATTAAAGATTACTCCTTTTTTTTGTCATATCCTGGTCTTTCGGTCTATGATGGACTATAGTGACAATTGCTGCTCACATTCACTAATCACAAAAACGATATACTGTACGCTCATGGCACTCTTTATATTCAGTAATCTTTACATATGTTCCAGTCAGTCTGTCAGCCATTTTGGCTCTTGGAGAGGAGACCCAGTTTCATCAGCCTGCGCTGGGGAGATGGTCGGCTGGGAGACAAAGAATAGTCCTCCTGATTGCTCTGTCTTGGCCGCGCGCAGGCTGCCGGCGCGTAGCAGGCAGCTCCCTCACCGGCCTTGTCCTTTTCCTTCAGCCCTCCGACTGAGCAGTCTGATTGAGTTCCCAGCTAAGAATGCCAATTTAGTGCCCACGGAGGGGGGCTGGGGTAGACGTAAAGGAAGAGGTGGGATATACAGTATATAGGGTATAATGAGAGACAGTATACACAGAGATAGAGTGAGGTACAAAAGGAGTAGCGGAGAGGTACGACATAAAAGACAGAGAGAGAGAGAGAAGGGAAAACTTCAGAAACAGAGAAAAATGAAGATAGGGTAAGAGAGACAGTTCGATTGCATCAGAGGAGCTCACACGAGAGGGACGGGGAGCTGGAAGATGTATTTACCAGTTAAATTAATAGTGAACGATAGACCGGCGCGGAGAGAAAGCCGCCTCCACCGCTCAGATAGAGGTCTCGCCGAAATCACTTAGAGGCCTCGAGGTTAAACTGACCGCGGGATCACCCGTCGCCTTCAAAAGGACGGCGGGCGCGCGCTCGCGCACCAGCCCGGTCCGGCGGGGACACCCGGCCGCGAATTTGTGTGCGTTCTCTCGGAAAATTGAGAACGAGCGGTTTTTAGTTTCATCCGAGTACTCGGCAGGTGACTCCAGGCCGCCGTGGCACCGCTGTGAAGGACAGCTGGCAACAGACACGTATGATACCCAATACGCTGTCGATGCTACGGGGGAGGGCGATTGTAGTGGAGTTCGAATGCCTGACTGATTTAAATATAGCCTTTACTACAGTATTATTGTTGGCTTGAGGAGCGTGCTGTACAGAGGAATTAATACGGATTTTGTAGTATCTGATTGGTCACCCATCTATACTGTATCCGCAGTGCACATATACTGGTTGGAGCAGGGTAACGCAGTGGTCAAAAAGCGTTCTGTAATTAGAAGGTCACATGTTCGATCCCCGCAACAGTAAATTCAGCGAGACAGAGCCCTCACCTACTCATTGTCCTTTTTTTTTTAAACGTTTGTGTACTTATCTTTAAAAGCGCCTACAAAACGTGTGTATGTTTCCCCGTTCCGTTTTTCTTAACAGGAGAGGTTTGAAGCGCTGTTTAGGATCTACGACGAGCAGACGTCCTTCCAGATGTTCAAAAGCTTCCGGAGAGTGCGGATCAGCTTCAGCACCCCGGAGGCCGCGGCACGCGCTCGCATCGAGCTGCACGAGTCCGAGTTCAACGGCAAGAAGCTCAAACTGTACTTCGCTCAGGTGAGTTACCGGCGCGGTGCCTGGGCGGGGGGAGCGGTTCCTGTGGGACGCGCGGTACAATTAACGGAGAACGTCGCTTACTAACAAGGAACATGATGTTACGTTGCATCATTCGCTCACGCGGGCATCATTTGCACGCGCGAGCTCACGCGCACAAATACGCACGCTCTGGGGTGAGAGGACCGTAAGCTGGGAGGAAGACCAGCATAAACTGTTTACTCTTTTCTCCTTTGTCTGCCGTCTCTTCTTTCTTCGCAGCTTCTCTTCTTCTCTGATCCATACCTGACCGCCTCCTCAACCCACACTCCTTTTCCTCTTTGCTGATCCACACCTGACCGCCTCCTCAACCCACATTCCTTTTCTTCTTCCCTGATCCACACCTGACCACCTCCTCAACTGACCCTCCCTCTCTTCTTCTCTGCTGTCAAACCCCATCAGTCACTCAGATGATTGAACGCTTTCTTGAGCTTGGCCGTGAATTCTCCATTTCTCTTCCGTCATACCTGTCATACCTATGTGTGTGTGTGTGTGTGTGTGTTTGTTTGTTTGTTGGTTTGTTTGTGTGTCTTACCCGTGGGAACTCCACAGGGTGACTACAGAGACTTCATCTACAGTTATGAAACAAGCATACATACATATACACACATATCTGCTGTAACTAGAGAGAGAGAGAGAGAGAGTCCACAACAACAACATGCATTATGAATCAAGCTCTGATGCGCCCTTGATCTCAAATAAACCTCTGGTCACGACCTCTACCTCCCTAGCACTTTGATCTCTGCAGGCTGAAATTCACAGTCTCACAGATTATGGCAGTTGGCAGCTATCATATCTCTCAAAGCTCCACTATCCTCTCAGGGGAAGGGGCTTGCAATTTAGGGAAAGATTGAATCCCTACAGTACAATACAATTTACCTCTCCTTTGCTTGGATAAAAATCTGAAGCAGAATTTAAATTATTTGCCAAGTACAATAAATTTGCACAAAAGGAATTTGTCTTGGTGACGTTTCAGTGTCATGTTGACAATTAACATAGTAACATAAGTACATACTGCCACATAGATACAGAAGCAACAGTTAATCAACTTCAGTGCAAGAGTAATCAGTAAACAGTAATCTATGCATATTACTACGAGTATCAAGTGGTGTAGAGAAACAGTGTATCATGTACCAATGTACCGAGGAAGTCTACATGCCCCCGGGAGACCTAACTCCTCCTTGATCTTCCCCTTGAAGAGACACAACCGTAAATCGTCTGTCAACTCTCCCCTCTGATAGGTCCAGAATGGCGGCGAGGATGTTGACAAGGCATACCTGGCGCCTCCCCAGCCCGTCAAACAGTTCCTGATCTCGCCGCCCGCCTCTCCACCTGTGGGCTGGAGCCAAAGTGAAGATGCTACGCCCGTCATCAACTACGACCTGCTGTGTGCAGTGGCCAAGCTAGGACCTGGTGAGTCAAACGAGCAGATGCAGTATACGGACAGGCATGCAAACGAGGCACACACCTGCACGTGCACACACACACACATATACAGACAAACACCTACACAACACATACACAGACAAATACTCACACACGCAGTGTGTGTGTAACCCTTGGTGATGCAGCACAGCACAACAGCGGAATTATGGTGTTTTTATCAGTATGACAATATGTCCATTAGATTATTTTTATCCCTGTTTGAGTCATCTGTTATTTAAGCTCTATTACCTTAGATACAAACAGGCCTAGGAAGTCATTTCACGCCTCTCAGTGAGATGGTTTTTGGCATTTATGGTCAGTTACCTTGTTGCTGTCACCACTAGGAAAGAATTAGAACAAAGGCTGGTGAGGGACGTTTTTGAATGATGGTGATGATACTCATCATTGAAGTGGGGGCTTTTTATATTTATGGACAACTGCATTCTACAAACAGTGTGGCCCAGGCTTAACTCTTACCCATAAGCTATCCCTGCATTTTAACCCCTCTTTAACCTGGCCTTCAGTCAAGGCCTTGCTGTTATGTTCTCTGAAGCAGGGTTAGGTCACACTGTGCAAAAGCAGAGATGCCGCTTATGAGATTCTAAGCACTGAAATACTCCTATAATGTAATTATGAATTGAGAGGGATAGATCAATTGAGCTTTCTCTGTGAAAAGCCTGTCAATATTGAACTTCCAGTTTACTGTGCTTTCAAGGTCTGGTGTCTAGGTCCTGCATTCATTCATTAATTAATTAATAAGAAGAAAGGTAGAAAATCAGCTTGAACCACATGGAATTAGTGATGTCACTAATTATGGTTAGACATTTTTAGAAATAAGGTCATTCAGCCAGAAGATTGGAGCTCGGTTGCAACGTCTGGCAACATGCCCGTGAAGATTTTGAACCTTCATGAAGGTTTATGTTTATTTTTCAAAATAAACCTACTAGTATCAGATCCGTCTTCACGGTGAACCCCAAACTGCTCCAAGGTCACTTGCATATAACACTGGAGTCTTTAATATCCTTCAAGAGGGTTTTGTAAGAAGACACATTTCAATGACTGGACTAATCAAATGAATCACAACACAATAAAGTCAACCCCTTTGCACCATATTATAAACCAGTACTCATTCTGCTGCCTTTGGCACAGATGAAACTTGTTTTTGCAATACCCACCCATCCCATCGTACAGTTTTAGCAACGATGTGGAATGTGTCTGCAGCTCGGCTCAGCTCAGTTTGATTTGAATGGATTTTCTCGGCAGCACATACGCAGGCAGTATTTCTAGTCGATTTAAGGTTGAAATATCTGACTTGGTGATTGGACTGTATTGCAGGCTGCAGCAACCTTTATAAAATGTCACCTACCAACCATCAGAGACAGTGTGTCTGTTTCTCTGTGTGTGTGTGTGTGTGTGTGTGTGTGTGTGCATGAGTGTGAGCGCACGCGTGTGTGTGTTTACTTGTGTGTGTTTATGTGTGTGTGTGTGTGTGTGTGTGTTGCAGGAAATACCGAGGAAAAGATAATACCATTTACTTCTAACTCTGACTTGATTTGAACATTATTAGCATTTTTATTACAGGCAAAAACATTATTTAGCCTGCCACACATACACATACACACACACACACACACACAGACACTCATATTGTCCAGATGAAATGACAACTTTTGCCGCATTTTACTGTTACCATGGAAACACAAGGCATCAGGGAATGGGTTCACCCTGTGCCTTCCATCGTGGCATTCTAAATCAGATTAGAGTTCAGCATCAGCGCAGCGCGCTGTCTCCCTCTGCCAACTGCCTGTGGTAACCGCAGGACTCGGGGACAAAAGAGGTGCTTCTTTGCTCTCTTTGACTGTCTTTCTGTGCGGCGCCAGAGCGGGAAGCCTCTAGACCCATTCCGCCCCAGCCTGCCAGCTGTCTTATCTCCATGGCAACTGTGATACAATCTAGCATGTGTATGTTTTTCAATCTGTACGTGAGTGGCATTCAGATGAACGCTGCTCCAGGAGAAAGGGTTTCGCCTTTGAATCCATGCCATTTCATCCCTAGTGCTAAACCAGTCTTTTGGTCGGACTTGATAAAACTGCATTATTTTGGAATAATGTCCCTGATTTATAAATGACGGATTTGCTGCTTAGCTGTCTCCAGCATGGTCAACCCAACCTGTTGCACCGTACTAACCGTAGTCCGCTCACGAAGAGCAAACGACTAGACTAGGTGTATCCCTGAGTAAAACATGTTTCCATGATAACTTACTGGTACTTTCCAGCCCTCGCTAATCCGCCCTCCAACCCACCCTTCTTTGCGTCCCTGCCTCTCTGTTCTCTCCAGGTGAGAAGTACGAGCTCCACGCGGGGACAGAGTCCACGCCCAGTGTGGTGGTCCACGTCTGCGAGAGCGAGACGGAGGAGGACGACGAGGCGCGGCCCAAGCAGAAGATTGTCCAGACCAGACGTCCCGACGGGCCCCCTAAAGTCTTCAATTAAAGAGGCCCCCCTAACCCCC